>PVKS010008057.1:0-70084 GCA_004027875.1 Aplodontia rufa
TTGAATGGTATTCAAGGTCAGCCTACTTTATACTGGAATCCATTCAATATTAAGGCAACCTAAGGATGTTCTAGCATTTGTTTCAAAACCAAATAACAATAACAAAAAAAAAAAAACAATCTACATCTATCTACCTCTGGAAAGGTCTTGTAGGTTCTATTATTTATAATCAGAAAGAATTTATTCTGATTATAAATATGTTATGTAGCCATACCATAAACCAATTTATTCAACTAGACAAACTTAAGTAATCATTGAACCTAGTTTGGAACCTAGACAGAAAGGTTGATTCATTTAAATATTAGGAAATGTTTAGAATAAGCCAGAAATCAGCAAGTGGTGATCCAGAGCCCAGCTCAGTGCCTGATTATATAAACAAAAGTCTTATTGCAAAACAAGTATGCTCATTCATCAATTTACTGTCTATCGCTACATTCATTTTAAAAAAGGCAAAATTAAGTAGCTTGCATTAAAACCACATAGACCACAAAGCCAAAAACATTTGCTCTCTAACTTTTTTCAGAAGTATGCTGACCCTTAGACAAGATATAACTTGTTTTTTTTACATAAGGTTATCTCACTTCTGAAGCTTAGAAAAAATGTCCCTTAAATGACAAAACTATCTCCTGAATGATGCTAAGCAAAATATAGCTAAGAGGCTGTGCCATTATTCTGCGTAAAAGAATCAGAATTTCATTCTTGTCTGGTAGGAGCCTGCCATTCTGCCATACTGGAGCAAACACAAAGTCATGAAAGCATTTGGGCTTTGTTTACCCCAAATTAAATTTGATTCTACAATGGCTTTGGCTTGAAGAACGGTTAAAGACATCAGGATTGCTTTCATGACTGTTTTTCTTCAGAACTAAGTGAAAATCTCTTAAATCATTTTCATTTATTTAGAAGCCATCTGAAGATTGTAAAAAGGCAATCATGACTTTTAATGGTTATTTTTTTAAATTTCAAGAAGTCCTCATCATAACAAGGGAAAATAAAAAGAATTATACTCTAATCATCTCAACATAATTCCCTGGGGACCAAACATCCTAACTGACTCCCCTTTTTGACTCAGAAGCATTTTCTGTGTCTCTCTACATTATCTGTTTAGCAAAAAGACACTAATGAAAAATGAATAAAATTAATTCTGTTCCAGTTCAAAAGTTTCTATTCAGTTGTTTTTATTTTACTCAACCAAGTCACTTGGCCTTAGTCACCCCTAGTCATGGGAGCTTTGTCCGAGCTGGATACCTTTCACTCTAATCCCCAAAGCCTCATATCCTGTTTTTCACTCTTTCTCTTGATTTTAGCAGATGTTGTCTATTAATGTGTCTGAGAGTTTAGGATGTTTCAATTATGGACCAAAGAAACAGGCTATTTTCTCTCCTTGTGCTTCCACAAAGTAACTGTTGATTTGTCATTTGCAAAAGTGTGACTATCAAAATAAATAAACTGCAAATTGCGAGGCACAGAATGAACAGTCTACTCAGATTTGGATTCTGTAGATCAGAAAGCAGCCGTGCCACAGTGATTCCATTTTGCTCCTCGTGGCCTGGAAGTCTGACTTGTCTAACTTGATTCCTGCAAAAGCTTCCTTGTTTTCTAAAATCTGCCATCCATCTGACCTTCCTTGTATGGGTGGCCAAACATGGTGCAAATCAAGAGCTAAACTCTGAATGTGTATTGTTTGTGTGAAAAAATACCAGTCTGGGCTGGCTCCTTGTAAGACAGCTGGGAAAAGCAGTTGAAGATGAAGCCAGAAGAAGGTGGAGATGAAACAAAAGAAGTAGCTCTTGCTGTGTAGAGAGTGAGTGCAGTTGTCTAGCTGAGAAGGCTTCTATTTAAAACCTCACACTCAAAAGGGGCTGTGGTAAACAGTTTGAGATATCTGGGAAGAGGATTTGAGGGGAAAGTGGAAAATGGAGAGGGATTGAGGGTAAATCCACACATTTAAAGAGAGAGTCCTTGTTCTTGTCTCTGAATTCCAATTGTGTCCAGTTATCCAAGAACAGTGTTTTTCAGATTACAACTCTCATGTGATAGGTATATAATCAAAATTACATATTAAGTTATGTGCTTGCCATTTCACCCACCTACCTCACCTTTACCTGTGTTCCAAGAAAAAGAGGATTCTTGATGTAAGGGCCAGCATTTAGATCTTTCCTTCCTGCACAGATTATGTATAAAAAAAAAAAACAAAAAAACAAAAAAAAAAACTCTAGCAAAAATACTGAAAGACATCAGAAGGAATAAGTTGTTTTAATCTAATAAATCGTTGATCCAGAAAGTGGAGGAAAGAAGTAAAAAACACGGCTTCGTTTATGAAAGCCCGGGAAAGCTTTACATGGTTGTGCAGAGATATTTAGGGGCAAAACACAGTATAGGAGGTACTAAAAATGAGGTAAATGCAGAAAAGCACTTTAAGAAGTGTTTCTGAGTTAGAAATAATGTAAACATATGAAAGTTTAATATGATTTAAATTGTCTTGCATTGATTTTAAGGGCAGGAGAAGCATTTCTATTTTTGCAACATCATGCTAAGAGGAGCCGAAAGGCGGGCTTGCATGATGGCTCAGCAGTTACACAGCTTGCCTGGCATGTGTGAGCACGTGGGTTCAAACTCCAGCACCACGTATACAACCAAGTGTAGCAGCAACGAAGACCATATAAAAAACTAAATAAAAATTGATTCTCTCTCTCTTTCTCTCTCTCTTGTCCCCCCTTTATAAAAAACTAAAATAAAATTTAAAAAGGATCCAAAAGCCTTCAAAGCTTTTGTAGGGTTGCCTACATAATGGGGAACTTCCCCAGGTCCTAAAAGATCCATTTCTGAAAGGTCTGCATAGAATTTTCCCAAGGAGAAAAGAGAAAAAAATTATTTTAGTTGTAACCAAATACATAGAAAATAAAATAAAAACTGTGGCACATACTGGTCTTTTTCTTCCAATTTATGCTCCTTGAATACTATTGAATAAGAAGAGTCTCAGGAAAGATAAATGAGAAAGAAACTCCAAGAAAAATGTCCAAACCCAGAGTATCTCAACCTCCTACTTAGGAAAGAAAATGAAGACACTGTTCATAGCATCAGGGTGGGAATTTGTGTTCTGCTCTTCCTTTTAAAATTTTGCATCAGTAAATCCACCAAAGAATGGAAGCAGAATCAAACAATTTAACAACCTAGAGTAGGAGATCTAATCCCACAAAAATGAGGGGAAAGACTGCTCTCACTGACAAAAACCTGACTGTGATATATAAAAAAATTGAAATAATTTTAAACATTTATTATCAGAATGCAATTACATCAAACAAATAATTGCTCAACTTATTTGAAAGCAAGGAATGTCATTCAAGGTCATTTCCATGGGTGAAGGTGTGGGCAATAAGGGGACTGTTTGCAAAATTACACCTTTGTGTCTAAAATTTAAACTTGTATTATTTACATAGGAGGTCTAGGGCTCAGGTGTGTTGTAACATTTCTTCTGAATACAATAATGCGCTTGTCTGTGAAAGATTCTAACTCATCAGTCCTCAGGAACACAAAATTGGATGTAACTGAGTGCTGCATACAGTCCCTATGCAGTCACCCAACTGGCAAAATGCTGTGTTTTCATTCTAGACCCAGACTATGCAAAAAAGAGGAAACTGAATGTGAGAAAGAAATATATTTGGATACTGGATCTTCAGTCAGTAGTCACTCAATGGAAAAGCGGAGATATTCTATTTTTAAACCTTAATGGTTAAGCCATAAAGGAAAATCAATTTTGAATCTGCATCATTGGAATGGAGTTTCTTCCATTTATTCCATTTGCTCCATATGCTAAGCACCAATTCCCAGCTCCACACTATTTGGCAGCTTCCATCAGAATGCCACAGCAAGACACTTACACTATCCCACAAATATCAAAACAATAAAGTGTGTGGTCTTACTTAATCAGCATGATATGCCAGTACATGAACACACAGGGAGCTCTTTCTTTTCCATAGTCCCCCAAAGAAGGATGGAAAGAATAAGATCTAATCCCTACATGATCACAACCCTAGAGACCCAGAGAGCTGACAGAGAAAAGAAGGCTGAATCCTGGCATCTACAAAGAAATGCAGATGATTATTAATCTGTATTTGAGAAAACGAATAATACATTCTTTCTCTCTAATCCCCTACTTCCCACAAGACACAACCAGAATCAACAATAAGGTCACTGTAATTTCACTCTATTTTTATTTCTAGATTATCTCACCTTTATAAGGAAAGCATGACAAATAAGTTATCATTTTTCTTTCTTTTTTTTTAAGAGAGAGAGGGACTGTGAGAAAGAGAGGATCAATTTTATTTTCATGCAGCCATCGTTGCTTTGACACTCTTTTGTTCTCGTGGTGCTGAGGTTTGAACCTGTGTCCTTTCACATGCCAGACAGGCACCATAACCACTGAGCCACTATTCCAGCCCAAGTTATCAGTTTTATAAATACGTAAAGTGAGTAATGTAAGCTGTTCTCCCACAGATTTTCTAATCTATTAATGACCACCCATACCCAGAAGCCCAAATTCCCAGTCCAGTGAATATCCTATTAAACTATAGAATTTCCTATGGTCATGACTCCATAAAGGGCAAGGGGAGTGTTTCTCAATCTTGTCACCCTCGGCATTTTGTACCAGATAATTCCTTGCTAGGAGGTGGAAAGGGAAACTGTTTCATGCATTTCAGAGTGTTTAGCAGCATCCCTAGTGTTACGGTTTAGATGTTAGGAATCCCAGAAAAGCTCATGTGTGAGACAAAGCAAGAAAGTTTAGAGGCAAGGTGATTAGGTTATGAGAACCTTAACCAAATCCATGTATTAATCCCCTGGTAGGGATTAACTAGGCAGTAACTACAGGCAGGTAGGATGTGGCTGGAGGAGGTAGGTCCCTGGGGGTATGCCTTTGGGGTATATATGTTGTCCATGGTGAGGGGAGTGCTCTTCCTTTCCCTCTCTCTCTCTGCCTCACCCTTCCTGGTGCCAAGCCAAGTCCTAAGCCACTTTCCTTCACCACACTCTTCCACCATAATGTTCTGCCTCACCTTGGGCCCAGAGGAATGGAGTTGGCCATCTGTGGACTAAGATCTCTGAAACCATGAGCCCTAAAATAAACTTTTCCTCCTCTAATTGTTCTAGTTAGGCCTTTTGGTAATAGCACACACACAAAAAAAGACTAAGACACTTGGCCTTCACCCAATCATATGTCAATAACATCCCCCCAGTTTCAATGACCAAAAATGCCTCTAGACATTGCCAAAGGGTCCCTGGTAAACAAAATCCTCCAGATGAGACTCATCAGGCTAGAGAAACATAAAATTATTCCTTAAATTACTAATGAGGTAAATAAACCCATGTTAAAAACTTAATCACACTCTTAAAACTTTCATACAATTTGTTATTAGAAACACTATCATAAACCCCTATTACAGTGTTCTAGCTATAATACAGTTTAGCAGTGAGTTAAATCAATTTTTGGTGGCCATTAAACCATGCAGAGGTTCCCATGTACATAAAAACAAGTATTCTTATACTTTTTGAGCCCAACAGCAACCAAACACTGATAATTTGTGTGCTAAAAGATGTAAAAATATGCACCATCTCATAACCAATCATTAGCCATTGTTGTATTCCATGCACATTCTCAAAATGCTGGTATCTAACCTGTCACACTATATTATGCGTGAATGAGGTAGGACCTGGGAATATGGTGTGGAACCCCTAAGTTCTGGAGATCTCTAGATTTATGGAGCTACCAACCAGGAAAAGTTAAAGTATTCTATATTTGTAATTGCCCACTAAAGCCAAATATAAAGTCCAAGTGAGTAAAACATCTTTTGTAATTCATTAATCCTTTAAAAATTATCTTCTTTGACCCCTCAAGTAGCTGTAAAGGGCTTTCCATAGTACATAAGTTATGGGGAACATGTAATTGTCCACTTGGAATATGTTAAGTCTGAATTTTGCAGTCTTTGCAAAATTGAGCCAGGCATAGTCATCAAAGATCACTGACATAGAAATATTACTGGTTGTTATGATTTAAATATGAGGTGTTCCCAAAAGTCTTCTGTGTTAATGCAGAAAGTGAAATGATTAGTCATAAGCTCTGTATTTCAATTGATTGATTAATAATCTGAATAGATTACTGTGTGGTAACCTTAGGCAGGTGGGAAATGGCTAGAGGAAATGGGTCACTGGGGGTGTGTTTGGGGGTTATATTTGTCCATATTTCTTCACGCATGCCCTCTCTGCTTCCCACCTACCATGATCTAAGAGGTCGTTCTCAAACATACCCTTCACAACGATGTTCTGCCTCACTTCAGGCCCAAAGCAATGGAGTCAGCTGGACAAGGACTGAATCTCTGGAACCATGAGCCAAAGTAAGCTTTTGATCCTCTAAGTGTTTCTTGTCAGGTCTTTTGGTCACAGCAATGAATGGCTAACACTCTGGTCCATCACTTGAACCATATTTATATGAAAATATTGGCAGATTCTATTGTGTTCCTTACCTTTTATTAAAAGTCTTTTTTAAAAAAAATCCTTGTTGTGGACATAGAAACACAAAATAAGCCAGTCTAAGTTGAAACCAAGAACTTTCTGATAATAAAAATGCCACAGGACATAGAGTGAACGAATGACATTGTATCTTCAAGAAATATGCTTTTGTGATAATTGGCATATGTAATATTTTGAGAATCAACTAAAAACTAAGACATCTGACTTTAAATTAATCCATCTTCTGAGAATAATGATTTCAAGGACTGAATTCCTTTGGTTGAAAATTTGAGTAAACAAACACTTTTCAGAGTAACAAGTTAAATTGTCTACAATGTTAAATACAGATACTTGTCTGAGTTATCATTCAGTATAAATTCATCACAATTCCTAGAAAAAGAATGATAATCTATAATACAATATCAAAGCTATGACTATGGTAGAACTTGTAAAATGGTTAGGGATATATCAACATCATAACCATCCCCACCATAACTCACCAAGAAAGGACTTCTTAAATACTGGATTTAGATGATAAACAAGAATAATTCAAAAAGCCTCTTCAGATGTACATGGTAGAAATTATAATAGATGACTCTTAAATAATTGTCCCAGTACTTGTGAACTTAGAAATAAATTACTGGTTTATATAAAAGATTATGATTAAATCTGTTGGGGGGCTGGAGAGGTGGCTTGGCAGTTAAGGCACTTGCCTGGTATGCGTGAAGACACAAGTTCATACCCCAGCACCATATACACAATGAAATGTTAGAACAACGAAAGTCACCTGAAAAACTAAATAAAATGATTCTCTCTTTCTCTCGCTCTCACTGTCCCTCTCTCTTTAATAAAAAATAAATTTAAAAAAAATAAATCTATTGGAATGGAAAACTTGATCTTGAGGGAAAAGAAAAATGTATAATGTATTTTTAGCATAGGAAATACAGTGTTTTTATGACAGCATGTTAGTCCTAGCTTAACCTCAAATAAATGTCACTCTGCTAATAAATATGTTGTAACCTGATTGGCAATGATAGTAAAAGAAATCCCCTAATCTTGCATGGTTTTTATATTAAATGATTCTCCTTTGTAGAGAAGAAAAATGGGTACAAAAGCATGGGAATCCAGTTGAATCTGGACATTATCCCCAAGCACATTTTGAAAAGAAAAGACATTTGTGTTTGGAAAAACAATAATCTAGTCAGGAGAAAGCTCCTGTGTGTTTTGCAATCAAAAGGATACTTGCAGAGTTCTAACTTGCTTGCCAATGTTACAAGGAGTCTTTAAAAAGTTAAAATAGCAGAGATTATAAAGTCCACATGTTGGCTGACCTGTTTGTTGTCCTTTTTGGAAGAGCGGTGGGAGTTGAGGGTGAGCAGAGGGGTGGGGCTATGGTAGGTTGGTCACAAGGGATTGGATTTGCATTTGGTTGTTTTTCATACTTCCATTAAATGAGAACTGATGGAATCCCTAGAATAATACTGAAAACATCTTTCTGGCACTTCTGAGCAGGAGTCATTTGACCAAGAACTATCCCATGACACAATTGTGGAAATAACAATAAGATCCAGGCACATGAATGTGAAGAATAGTGAAATCTTGAATAGCTTTATATTAATTAGAACTCATTACAATGAAAATATGGACATAGCCCTGAGAAATACATGCATGGAGGCCCATCTTCTTCCAAAAAGATTTGGAAACATTTGTCCTCAAAATAAAGAACATGAGAGGAGGAGCCAAGATGGTGATCTGAAGAGAGACGGCTTCCCAGAGGCTCCAAGACTGGATGAGAAATCCCCAGTTCTTCTCCAGTATTTTGAGGTGCGTTTGGCATACTAGCATCTTGAAACCCCAGTCCTAATTTGCTCAGTGGATTTGAGGAGCAGAAACTTGGGAGAAACGAGTGGAGAAAAAGAGGGTTTTTCCCCATCCCGGCTGGGACGGGCGCTCCGCAGTGGTTGTTTAAATTCCGCCCGGGAGTGGGGGAGGAGTCTAGCAGCTGTTGAACAAATCGCCAAGGAGAAGCCTGCGTGCTTTAAAGATAGGGCAATTGCAAAGTCACATCCCCTCGCTTACACTCCATCTGGCAACGAGATCAGTGTCTGGAAGCTGCCCACAGACAAGCCTAGTGGAGCAGGCTGCCCCGGGGCAGTGGTATGGGAGCCGAGCAGCCTCCATCTTTAATGCCCTCGGAGGCTTCCAGCCTCCGGACCTGGGCCGACTCTCTCTGGGGCTGCAAAACAGGCTTAGGGGAGCAGGCTGCCCAGCGGCAGTGGCCAGTGGTGGCAGTAGCTTGAGAACAGAGCAGCCTACATATTTTTTTTTAATTACATAACTAACTAGTTTGTTTTTTATTAGATGTATATAGAGATACAATTGAGGGGGAAACATTATCAAATCATCAATAACCAATGTATGTATGCTTAGTTAACCAGGGTTAATGCCAAATCATGGATACCCACCTTGGGTTTCCCCTGTTGCTGTTTCCCCTGGCATCTTTAATGCCGTAGGAGGCTTCTACTCTCCGGAACGGGGTCGACTTTCTCAGGGACTGCAAAACAGGTTCTGAAAACTGAAACTAGAGTTGGCCACAGACCACAGGCTGATCCGGGAAGAGAAGGCCTGGAACAAGCAAGCCCCACCTCCACTTTGCATAGGGTGTTTTGGGTTTGTGGAATAAAGGGGAGCATTGCTCAGCCCTAGCCACCCCCACCCCAGCCAGAAGGATCACATTACAAGTTAAATGCGCAGAATCTTTTGCCCCAGCACAAAAGTCACAGGAGTCAGTTTCAGCAACCACCAGCAGAGGGAGCATTGAAAGCATCTCATAAGACTTCTGACTTTCAGATTCCCTGAAAGTCCTCAGTGACCGGGCCTCTGAAACCCATAGACAGTGAACATCTCCTCCCAAAGGGATCAGAGACACTCTTACTGACTATCGTTCCAAGTTTTTATTATTAAGAATTTTTTAATTTTCACCCCTCTTTTTTGTATATACATACAGTTTTTTTTTCTTTTTATTTTTCATTTCTCTCCTGTTCTTGATGTGTATTAGTGCGATAACTGGAAAAGTTTATTGGTTCATGGTAATATAAAAGTACTAGCTGTTTTTTATTTCCCTATTCTTTTAATTTCTGGGGGAATTTTCTCCCCCCACCCTTCTCTGTTTTTTTTTTTTCTCTTTTTAAAAAAATTTTTTTTTGTTTTGTTTGTCTGTTTTTATGTTTCTTTCTTGTTTTCTTCCTTTCTCTCTATTGTCTCTCTTATTCCTTCTTGTTTATCCTGTCTATCCTTGACCTCCCTCCTGAGACGAGGGATTCTGGTCAGTACATATAATATTTGAAGCATATTGTGCCTGACATGCATAATTCACCAGAAGGAACTTCTTCCCTTAAGTGATTACCCAAATCTTAGTAATATCTCTTTTACCCTTCCTATATTAGGCCACAGCTATCTTAGCTTCCTTCCGGATCCATATTTTCTATTCTTCTTTCTTTCTTTCTTTCTCTCTCTTTTTAAAATTTCTTTTCTTTTCCTTTTTATCTTTCTATTGAGCTCCCTTTCTTTCTACAGCAATTCTTTTACCTCTTCCACTTTCTCACTGTCCGCAATTGATCAATATAATCTCCTCCATAAATTTTACTTCCATTACCTTCCCTCTCTGACTCCCAATTAGTTAATACCCATCAACCCCCCACCATTAAGGCTCCGTAACGATTACCACTGTGACTGTTAATTTGAATAACACTTTTATGTTTTTGAAGTCTGACAAATGTGATAGTTAAATACTAATGTCACCGAAAATATTGATTATCACTACCATTAATTTCATAGGCTGAATTCAAAAGTCTATTATAGTCTCTTCTAAATAAACAATTTAATACTGTTTTTTGTAAGCTTTGATTGTACATATTGACAATCTTCTATTAGCACATGAGGTGTTAGATACTTTTAAGGGTAATTAACAGTTCACAGTAAAGGGTTTAGACTTCTGAACTCAACTTTCCTGACAATACCCCATCCCAAGTAAGGGACTGGACAAAATACCCAATCCAACAGCTTAGTCCTTAAGGGAGGGAAGGTAGTAGAACCCCCAAGTCCTATATTGCTTCCACAAAGGGATCTCCAGTCAAATAAGCAAGAAGAATCTCTTCCGACATGAGAAATCAATCTCGAAGAGGTTCATATCAATCCCACAACTCCCCTGGTAAGGGTGCTATGGCCAGGGACTGGGATGGAAATCTAGAACAAATTATCAATGATCTAATAACAAAAAGGAACAACAAATTAAAAGAAGAAATAATGAAGGGAATAAATGAGAAAACTCAAGAGTTGAAAAAATCATTAAAGAAATCAACATTCTCAGAAAGGAAGTATCAGATCTCAAATCTGTAGTCAATAAGATGAGAGTGAAGAAAGAATGTTCTGCTATTGAGAAAGAACATCTAACAACGAAGACAGGCTGAACAAGCTTGAGCAGACGACAAAAAAAGAAAAACATCTAAGAGAACAGAACCAGAATTTTAAAAATGTCTGGGATGAAATGAGAAGAAACAATCTGAAAGTAATTGGGATACAGGAAGAAACTGAGACACACATGAATGGTATGGGGAACATCCTCAAAGAAATTGTGAAAGAAAAATTTTCTCATATAAAAATAGAATCAGACATGCTCATCCAGGAAGCTTACAGGACACCCAATAGGCCTAATCAAATGAGAAACTCACCAAGACACATCATATTCAAAATGTACAACAGGGATACCAAGGAAACAATATTGAAAGGAGCAACGGAGAAACGCCAAATCACATTCAGAGGCAAATCAATAAGAATTGTCTTTGACTTTTCAACCCAGACTCTGGAGGTAAGAAGGTTTTGGAAAGATATCTTTCAACATCTGAATGACCATATCATGCAACCAAGAATTCTATACCCAGCAAAACTCAGCTTCAAATTTGATGGAGAAATAAGAACTTCTCATGACAAGACAAAATTGGCCACATTCGTAAACAGGAAATCTGCCTTACAAAGAATTCTCAAGGAAACACTCTTGACAGAAGAACAAGTAATTGATACCCAAAACCCACAAACAGAGGTAATTCAGTAACAATATCACCCATCAATAACCAATCAAGACAACCACAGAACTAGCTAAATAAGATGCAATAGACTACACACTTCTATTTTAACATTGAATGTGAATGGTTTAAATGTACCACTTAAAAGACACAGACTAGCAGACTGGATCAAAAAGCAAAATCCAAAAATATGATGCTTACAAGAAACTCACCTACAGGCAATAACATCCACAGATGAAGGGTGAAAGGATGGGGGAAAAAATCTACCATGCATACAACCCAAGAAAGCAAGCTTGTATCACAATACTAATATCCGACAAAGTAGATTTCAAACATAAATCAATCAGAAGAGATAAAGAAGGCCACTACTTAGTATTAAAAGGAACCATACAACAGGAAGAAATAACCATAGTTAATATTTACTCTCCAAACAACAGTGCACCCAACTATGTGAATAAATTACTTCACGACATCAAACCACACATGGACCTCAACACAGTAATACTGGGAGACTTCAACACTCCTCTGTCATCATTAGACAGATCATCAAAACAAAAAATCAATAGAGAAATCACCAGCCTAAATAACTCCATAAATCAAATGGACTTAACAGACATATATAGAATACTCCATCCCAAATTAGCCGAATACACCTTCTTCCCTAGAGCACATGGATCCTTTTCCAAAATAGATCACATTCTGGTTCATAAAGATAATCTCAGCAAATATAAAAAGAGTAGATATTATTCCATGTATCATATCAGACCACAATGCCATGACTCTAGCAATCAACAGTAAAAATCATAACAGAAAACACACATATTCATGGAGATTGAATAATAACCTATTAAATGAAGAATGGATCCAAGAAGACATGAGAGTGGAAATACAAAAATTCTTAGAAGACAATGAAAATGAGGATGCAAAATTTAGAAACCTCTGGGACAGCATGAAAGCATTCCTAAGGGGAAAATTTATAGCACTCAGTGCCCACATTAAAAATGAAGAGAGATCCCAAATAAATAAGTTTATGTTCCATCTCAAAGCCCTTCAAAAGGAAGAACAATCTAAGCTCAAAGCCAGCAGATGACAGGAAATAATCAAGATCAGAGCTGAATTAAATGAAATTGAGGACAAAAACACAATAAAAAGAACTGATGAAACAAAGAGTTGGTACTTTGAAAAAATAAACAAGATAGACCCCTAGTGAATCTCACTAAAAGAAGGAGAGAAATGAAGCAAATCAATAAAATCTCCAATGAAAAGAGAGCAATCACCACTGACCCCTCAGAAATCCAACAAATTATAAGATCATATTTTGAAAACCTATACTCCTCCAAATTAGATAATTTGGAAGAAATGGATAAATTTCTAGACACATACAACATCCCGAAATTGACATAGGATGATATTGAATTACTAAACAACCCAATCACAGGCACCGAAATCCATATTGCAATTAAAAGTCTACCAAAGCAGAAAAGCCCAGGACCTAATGACTTCTCTGCTCATTTTTACCACACTTTTGGGGAGGAACTAACACGTCTCCTAATAAAATTATTTCAAGAAACTGAAAAGGAGGAAACTTTCCCAAACACTTTCAATGAAGCAACCATAACTCTGATACCAAGACCCAACAAGGATACATCAAATAAAGAAAACTACAGATCAATATCCCTGATGAATCTGGACGTAAAAATCCTTAATAAAGTCTTAGCAAACCATATTCAAAAAAATTAGCAAGAAGATAATCCATCATGATCAAGTGGGCTTCATCCCAAGTATGCTGGGCTGGTTCAACATATGCAAAACATTAACGTAATTCACCACTTAAACAGAATCAAGAGGACAAAAACCATATGATCATCTCAATGGATGGGGAAAAGTCCTTTGATAAAATTCAGCACTCTTTTATGCTCAAAACTCTAGAGAAGATAGGGATCAAAGGAACTTTTCTGAACTATATAAAGGCTATATATGCTAAATCCTCGGCTAGTATAATACTAAATGGAGAAAAGCTGAAAGCATTTTCACTAAATTCGGGAACAAATCAAGGCTGTCTGCTCTCACCACTTTTATTCAATATCCTTCTTGAGACCCTAGCAGGGGCAATAAGGCAAGAGAAAGAAATCAAAGAGATATTAATAGGAAGAAAGGAAGTCAAACTCTCCCTTTTTGCCATTGATATGATCCTGTATCTGGAAGATCCAAAAAACTCCACCAGTAAACTGCTTGAACTTATAGACAGATTTAGCAAAGTGGCCAGCTACAAGATTAACATCTATAAATCAATAGCTTGCCTATACACTAACAATAAAAGGGCAGAGGGAGAAATTAGGAAATCAGTCTCATTCACAATATTCTCAAAAAGAATAAAATACTTCGGAATTAACCTAACAAAACAAGTCAAAGATCTCTACAATGAAAATTATCGGACATTGAAGAATGAAATCCAAGATGACCTAAGAAGATGGAAAGGTGTTCCATGCTCTTGGTTAGGCAGAATCAATACAATAAAAATGGCCATTCTGCCAAAAACACTATATAGATTCAACGCAATCCCCATTAAGATACCAATGTCATTCTCTACAGATATAGAAAAGGCAATTCTCAAATTCATTTGGAACAATAAGAAACCCAGAATAGCTAAAACATTACTAAGCAAGAAAGAAGAAACAGGCAGTTTTGCTATTCTAGACCTAAAACCATCTATAGAGCATGGTACTGGTATCAAGACAGGAATGACGACCAACAGAATAGAATAGAAGACCCTGAAACAAACCCATAAATCTTTAAGCATCTGATTTTTGACAAAGGGAGGCAAAATATTACATGGAGGAGAGACAGCCTATTCAACAAATGGCACTGGACAAACTGGTCAGCCACTTACAGAAAGTTGAAATTAGACCCTTATCTTTCACCTTGCATGATAATCAAATCAAAATGGATTAAGGAATTAAATTAAGGCAAACACTTTCTCAACATGTCTCCTAAAGTGAAGAAAGTAAACTAAAAAATCAGTGATTGAGATGTCATAAAGCTAAAACTTTTGCACTGCCAAGGAAATAATCAAATTAGTCAAGAGGTTCCCTATAGAATTGGAGAGAATCATGGACTGTGATTCTTCTGACAGGGGTCTCATATCCAGAATCTACAAAATTCTCAAAAATATCAACTTCAAAAACACCCAATCAATAAATGGGCCAAAGAACTAAATAGAAACTTCTCAACAGAGGACATTGATCAAGCCAATGAATACATGAGAAAGTGCTCTAAATCACTAGTAATCAGAGAAATGCAAATGAAAACTACATTAAAATATCACCTCATACCAGTTAGATTGGCAAAAATGAAGAAAATAAACAATAATAGATGCTGGAGGGGTTGTGGAGAGACAGGTACACTAGCACACTTTTGGTGGAACTTCAAACTGGTAGGGCCCCTCTGGAAAGCAGTGTGGGGAATCCTCAAAAAGCTATGGATGAGCCCACCATATGATCCTACTATTCCTCTACTGGGTATTTTTCCAGAGGATTTAGAATCAGCACATTACAGTTACACAGTGAAATTGATGTTCATAGCAGCTCAATTTACAATAGCTAAATTATGGAAACAATCCGGATGTTCCTCACTGGATAAATGGATCCCAAAACTGTGGTACATATATGCCATAGAATTTTACTCAGCAATTAGAAACAATGATATTGCAGCCTTTGAAGATAAATGGATGGCTATGGAAGAAATTATGCTGAGTAAAATCAGCATAACCCAGAGAACCAAGGGTCGAATGTCTTCACTCATCTGTGGTGGCTGAAGCTAGACCCCAGCCATTGAGAAAGAAAGTCAGTTCTCATGCTTTAAATCCAGAAAAGGTTAAGGACATACAACCTAAGGCATTTGTAGAGATGTATTGGGAAGGAGGGAGGGAGAGGGATAAGGGTGGATAATTGGGGGGGCTTTTGGGGGGTTAATATAATATTCGGATTTTATATATGTATTATATTTTTTCATTAGCAGCATGTTTGATTGTTCAACAAATAAATTTCTTAATAAAAAATAAATAAAGAACATGAAAGGATTAACTGATGCAGCATGGGATGTTCCTCAAAGACTGGCTTTAGAAGACACAGGTTATCTATGAAAAGACTCTGTATCAGTTATCTATTGTTGCATAACAAACTAGTCCAAAATTTAGGGAATTAAAAAATCAACTTATTACGATTTTGCGGGTTGAAGTTGAGTTGGGCAGTTTGTCTCTACCTTTCACCTATGAGGTCACTCCTGTGGCTTTATTCATCTGAGCAGTCAGCCTGGGCAGGCATGTCCCAAATGGCCTCTGATGTGGCACTGCCATTTCCCAGGTAGCCTCTCATTCAGTACTCCAGCCTGCATTTCTCCACACCATGGTAATTCGCTTGTAAGAAGAATTTCCAGATGACATATCCCACTGTGCAAGCACTTTTCAATCCCATGCTTGCTAATGTCCCACTGGTCAAAGTGATTCACATGACCATAGTCAAATTCATTGTGGGAGGAGGTTACAGATGGACATGCACACTGTGAAGAAAGGCTCTTTGGGGCTACCATAAAATCTAAGATTAACTCAAAGAGAACTTTCATACTATTATATGGCATTGCATTAATTGTTAATATTTTATTAATATCACATTACATTTGAGGCATTGAATTGACTAAAAATTCAAAATCAGAATGTAATGTCCTTTGGACACAATAACTGGTTGAAAAAAAATCCTTCAAAGGATTAGGTGTTTTGGATTTGTCAAATACCATTTTAACCTCACTTTCCCTCCACTAATGTCATCTCCACTTTATTTTTGAAGAACAGATACCAAACCAGTGAGGGAAGGGGCTGAGATGGGTACCATCAGCTCCAAATTATTTCTATCATACATGGATTTTATTATTACTAATTGATTATTACAATATATACTCATTTCATTCTTCTATACAATACTGAAGCCTAAAACTCATTTGGACCCTCTTGGTTGCTTTGCAGAGTCAGGAAGACCCCATCATGGAGTAAGTCTGCACCATCTCTCTTAGACTAGGCCAAATGCTGCAATCTGGTTTCCTTAGCCAACTGTGACACTGAATCATTCATTATGTGCCAAGATCATGCATCTCATCAATCAGCCTCTGGTTCCTTCAATCAGTGAAAGACAATTTTATTTTGACCTCACCTCTGTCTCTTGTTCTCTGTTTTCTCATCCCTTATTTATTTAGGCTCTCACTGTCTTCTCTCCCCACTCCTGACCACTGGCATAATCTTCCTCTAGCTTTAGAACACATTCTTGCTGTTATGAAACAGATTCAAAAACTCCCATTACTGATTGTTACTCCTACTTCCTTGATTAGCTCCACTCTCTCTAATAGATTACATTGTGAATTAAAAGGTTGATATTTTTCTGCCTTCTATTTCTATTTTGAAATAATTCCTTTTCAACTCTCATGTAAAATTTTACTCATCTATGAGTTTTGAAACATTTGTCAAAACCACTCTCAGATCCTGCTATGGTCATCTACAACTTGCAAAATTTGACTCCAAAGTCAATTTCTCTAGAAAAGTCCAGCCCTAGCCCAGGGATTCAAACTAACAATTGCAAGTCTGATGCTAGAAATTTCTACCTGGTTATACTGAAGATATCTTAACCTCAGTGGTTTGAATCCTCACTGTCTTTTCCTGAAGTTGATCTTTACTCTAGCATCATCTATATTAGTAGCACACATAATCATGTAAATTAAAACCTTGGGAGTTGTCCTTGATGCTTTTTACTCAACCTCATGTCCAACAGCCATCAAGTCCTGTGGATTTTCCAACTAAAACATTTTTAAAGTCCTTTTCTCCAGCCACCACTTCCTGTTTCCGCTCTGAGCATCTTTTGATCTCATGACTGAAGCTAACTAGCCCAACTGCTTTCCATCTTGTCATCCTAAAATCCTTCCTATGCCATCGCCAGAATAAGGATTGACAATACACAACACTGTCTTCACTTTTAAAAGCCTCATTTCTTTTGCGAAGTGATGGACACATTCCATAAGACAGGCATTGTGAAATGCAGGGGATACAAAAATAAACAAAATAGACCATGTCTTAACTTTCATGCATTCTGCTGAAGAAGAGTACAGAAAACTTTTTAATAGGTAGGTAACAGCACATCAAGAAATAATAAGTACTATGAAAAACAAGACAAAGGAATAGAAGTCATCCAGAAGCACCACTGTTGATGGGTTGCTCAGGGATGGCTTTTCTGAGGTGACATTTGAGGACAAATAGAATGACAAGAGAGAGGAGTCAGAGGCTATTTGCAGAATGATATCCCATCAGTTTCAGGATAAAGTCCAAGTTCTTTAACACCATAGATAAGACGCTCTGCACTGACCTCTGCGATCCTTCCCTCTGTGTACTCTCACCTTCCACCAGTAACATTAAGTTGCCTTTGGTTCTCCTTAGCTGCTATTTGACTTTTCATTCCTTTTCATGCACACCGCCCTCTGCCTGAAATGTCCTATCCATTTCTCCCTCCACCTTAAACTTCATGAAATCCCAGCGACTTTCCATGAATGCCTCCTGTACCACTCAGCATGCATGTGCATCTCCAAGGCTCCATGAGCTTTGCCATTTCCCTCATCATGTCACTTTATATGGCAATCATATTGGATGGTAATTTGAGATATGCAGATCTAAAATGTTACAATCAAACATCTTAATAAAATTTTACAGCATATACCCAATTTGAAATAATGCACATCGATCTCTGTTTTTAATTCATTAAGCTTAATGTCAAAGTCAATGCATTTTTTATTTCCACCATCAACAACATCAGGGCCACCTAGACTAGTAAATGGGTCATCTTTGGCCCACTTCATAGGGAAAATTATTTTGAACTTTGGGTTTTGTTTGTTTTTTCTTTGGTGTCACCATGAAGTATTAATAGTGTGTTTTCAGTTCCTCTCAGTCCAAATACTATTTACCAGTTAGGGATAATTTTTGCCATAAGCAGTATTTCCTAGCAACATAGGAAACATCTTAATTTATAAGGTTGCTAGGGAAATGACAACCAGAAGTTAACTTAAAGTGAACTGAAAGTCAAATATACATGTAATAAAGGAAAATATTTTGTTTCACTTTTTAGGGTACTTTTCCTAAAGAGTTTTTTTTGTTTTGGTTTGATTTTGTTTTAGCACCCAGACCATTTTTATTTTTTTGAGACAGAGTCTCACTAAGTTGTAGTCCTCCTTCCTCAGCCTCCCAACCCACTGGGGATTACAGGTATGGGCTTAAAGCAGATTTTTATTTTTTTTTTTTTACATTTTTTATTGGTGCATTGCAGTTGTACATAATGATGGGATTTATTATCACATATTTATACATGCACACAGTGTAGCAATATGATTTGTCCAATATCACCTCCAGCACTTCCTCTCTCCTTCCTCCCCGGTCCCTTATTTCTGCTGACAAATCTTTGAATTATTTTTACTATTCCAATTTTTATTGATTGTGTGGAAATTATTTAGTATCCTACATTTTTTCCTTCTCCCCTTTACCCTCTCTTTTTTCCCTATTGTCCTTATTCCCCTCTTCTATGTTCTCTACTCTACCATACTTCCTATAGTGTCTTTTAATTTGTAATGGAATGGTTCTTAATATAATCTTATCCTTCCCCCTCCCTTTCCTTTATTCTACTCTAGTTTCCACAAATGAGGGAAAACATACATTTTTTTAGTTTCTGAGTTTGGCTAATTTCACTTGGCATGGTATTCTCCCTTTCCATCCGTTCGCTGGCAAATGCCATAATTTCATTCTTTTAAATAGCTGAGTAGAACTCCATTGTATGTACTTACCACAATTTCTTAATCCACTCATCTAATGATGGGCATCTGGACTGATTCCATAATTGGGCTCTTGTGAATCATGCTGCTATAAACTGTGTGTGCTTTTTGCTGCAGTTTGCCGATTTTAGCTCCTTTGGGAAGATCCCCAAGCGTGTGATAGCTGGTTCATATAGTGAGCCTTAGTTTTTTGAGGAATCTCCATAAGTGAAGCAGCCTTTTGAAGTATAATTGAAATACAGCTAATGGTTTTCATGAATGCTGACAAATGTAAAGGCACAGGAGACATCCTCACAATCAAGATCACTAGTAATCAGAGAAATGCAAATGAAAACTATGTTAAGATTTCACCTCATGCCAGTCAGATTGGCAAAAATGAAGAAAATAAACACTAATAGATGCTGGAGGGGTTGTGGAGAGATAGGTGCACTAGCACACTGTTGGTGGAACTGCAGACTGGTACAGCCCCTCTGGAAAGCAGTGTGGAGAATCCTCAAAAAACTAGGGATGAACCCACCATATGATTCAGCTATTCCTCTACTGGGTATTTTTCCAGGGGACTTTGAATCAGCACATTACAGTGACACAGTAAAACTGATGTTCATAGCAGCTCAATTTATAAGAGCTAAACTATGGAAACAACCCAGATGTCCCTCACTAGAAGAATGGATCCAAAAACTATAGTACATATATACCATGGAGTTTTACTCAGCAATTAGAAAAAATGATATTGCAGCCTTTGAAGGTAAATGGATGGCTATGGAAGAAATCAAGCTGAGTGAAGTTAGCATAACCCAGAGAATCAAGGGTCGAATGTCTTCCCTCATCTGTGGAGGCTGAAGCTAAACCCTGACCATTGTGAAAGGAGGTCAACTCTCATATGTGTTAAACCCTGAAAAGGTGTAGTTACAGACAACTTAAGGCATTCGTAGAGATGTACTGGGAAGAAGGGGGTAGAAGGGGAGGGACAAAGGTGGGTAATTGCGGGGGCTCTAGGGGGTAAATCTAATCAGAATATAAATACATTGTTTCATTGGAAAAATTAAAAAATTTTTAAAAAGATAATGAGTGTATGCATCTCCCCCAAACACGTACTTGTGTTCCTTTGTAATTCTTCCCTATATCCTTCGTCAACTGACCCCTGTCTCCGGAAAACCATTCACCAGCTTTCTGTTAATATAGATTACTTGGCATATTCCAAAATCTTACTTGAATGAAATAATACAGTTAGACTTCTTTTTTTTTCCTGGAGTGAGGAGGAGAGACTGACTCCTTTCATTGAGCATAATTATTTTGAAAATCATCCATTTTGTGTACAGATTAGTAGTTTCTTTTTATTGCTGAATATTGTTACATCATAAAAACACACTACCATTTTTATCCATTCACCCATTTGGGGGACATTTTGGTTGTTTTTAGGTAATGGGCTATTGTGTTATTGTTGCTACGTATTCACTTTTATAGCATATTCACTTGAAACAAAATCCAAATGAGATCAACACATAATACTAAAATTCCTACTGTATTTCTTAGCTAGATTATATCTATAAAAATTTTCACCTTAGCACTTTGGTTAAACTTAAGTATTATACTTAAAAGATAATATATCCACTTGATTGAGTTCAAATTTTAGATGAGAATATCTTCTCACCCACAGGGATAACTTGGTAAATTGGGTTATGGCTCTTTCCTGACCTGTAGGACTCCATAGCTGTGCTTCAATTTGAATGGGCACAAGAGAAGTTTACAGAAACATCTCCGATCATCTGCATACTGTGGTTTCCTGAATTTTGGGTTTTTGCACTGTGAGAGCTTATCAGAATACTAAGAATTCACAATTTAAGTTTACACATCTGCTTTCCCCAGTAACCTGTGAGGTCCTTATGGACAATGATTGAACCTTGCAAAACTATGTCTCTACAGCATCTAGCAGAGTACCTATATATATGTTAAGGTCTTGGTGTTTTTTTTTTTTTTTGAAGGAACATGAATATTGAATGAAATTGTATTGCAAGACTGCAGAATCTGGATTAAACAAGCTGAATCCATGATTCTCAATAACATGTGAGCAACTAGGAAGAACAGATTAAACTCAGCTGGACACGGTGAGAGGTATCGTATCCCTTCTGCCTTTAGCCCCATTGCTCATTTTACTCCTGATTCCATCCATTGATAGATTGTTGCTTGACTTTTGAGTTTATTAAGAATTTTTTTATTGTTTGCTATCCTTTGGATTAGAAATTAATAGAGATTGATGCTACTTGGTGGCAGAATAGATATAAGGCAGCCTGAGCCCAGTCTATTCCTTCTTGTCTTCCTGACTACCATAAAAATGTAAATCTCTGGATCCCCAAAAATGTTGTGGTACAAAATCTTCTAATGCACAAATTCATTGTATGTGAAAATAATTTTTTAATTTAATATTTACAATAATTATTTTAAAAAACAAGAACCAACATGCACTTTGGAGAGAGACAATCTAAGCAGTGAATCTCAATTCTACCTGCTCTATGTCTTTCAGCACACCATAACCTGTCTACCCCTCAGTTTCTTTATCTGTAAAATAAGAATAATAAAGCTTATGTTCAGGGTTTTGTGAGGATGAACAAAATATATGTAAAATGCATAGTCTAGTGTTCAGTAAATGACAGCAGCAATCAGGATAAATCATGAGGAGCAGGATCCCACACAGGACAGACTGTGGAAGGCTGAATCCTGGACCAGAAGAAACTGAAACTAGAGTCAGAAGAACAGGAAATTAAATTTTAGTTTTGTTATATCTTTGTTCTGTCGCCTTCAGTAATTGATGTAACCTCACTGAACCTCAGTTCCTTCTGCTGCTAGATAGTAATAATAAGATAGCTTCCACATTAGTCCACAAAAATAAATTAAATGCTTGCATGGTATTGGTCATGTAACAGGGATGCAATAGATTTTAGTTCTCTCTTCTTTCCATTCTTGACAATAATACTTATTATAATAATCTTCATTCTATATATACAGTCAGCCTCCTAACTTCCTCAAGATGTGTAATTGATATTTGTTGGAAGTCAAATTTAAACAATGACCCTGATCAGGACTGTCCTCTGAGAAGTAAAACACAGCTACCCACGTATTCAACTCCTGCCTCTATCTAGAGAGCACTGTTCCTTTTCTCCAGCCAAACCATACTGTCTTTAATTCATGATCTCATCCAGAGCTTCCCCTTCTCTCCTACAGAGACCATCTATTTCTATTATCCTGAATAATTCTGCTAGTACCCCATGGAGCCGGCCCTACCTCAGTCATCTTCAGACCTGGAACTTGCTCTTCCCTGAAATATTTATTTTGTTAAAGCAAACCAAAGGATTCTCAAGTTCCCCCAAACAGCAGGTGTATGTTTTTGCCAAGAATGCTCCTTTCATTTTAAGGAGATTGTTTCAGGCACCAGAAATATAAATGATGGAAAAGCTGAGTGCAGGTCTGTGTGGTTCTGTTGGGTTTAGATTATGACTGGAAACTAAGCAAAGAGCTGGGAATTTCCCACCCTCACAGTGTCATAGAAGAAGAAAGCATCTTCAATTCAAAGAGAGTGGACACATAAAACTTCCTCTGACTACTTGTGACTCTTGATTGTAAAATTTACAATTCAAGTTGAAACCCCCAAATTAAAAAGAAGAAGAGGTGAAATTGAGGAGACTCTTTTAAAACGTAATTTAAGTAAGAGATGCACAAAAACTTGTTCTTAGTTGACATTATGAGTCACACATGAAACCAAACACACAATGAACAAATTGTGAATGGTGACTAATGATTTCATGGATTTCTGAGTTCGGATGCACAAAATTAGGTGATGTTTTAAAACGCACAGCTAGTTTGAAAGAAGATGGTATCTAAAATTCTCCCTAAATAACTCTCCTGGGTAAATAAACAATCCTTGAATACTTGATAATTATTTTGTGTGTGCTGGCCTTCCTGATAGAAAGCATAAGATCTAAATAATGTGATCCCATCTCTTCTTGAATCCTCCACAAGACTACCATGGTTCAAATAGGATGCTGGTAGAAGATGTAAATAAATGAGTGAATGCTACATGATGCAATATTATGCTACATAAAGTAATACTATATTAATGTCCTAAAACACAATTTGTGTTTGGGTTATAATGTTCAAGATGATATTTTTTTACAATTTTTTAAAGAGGGGACAGTGAGAGAGAGAGAGAGAAAGAAAGAGAGAAGCAATTTTTATTCAGCTTTTCATGTGGCTTTTGTTGCTCCAAGACTCCATTGTGTACGTGTACTGGGGTTTGAACCCACATACTCACACATGCCAGGCAAGCACCTTAACCGCCAAGCCACTGCTCCAGCCCCAAGGTGATGGTTTTAAAATGACAAAGCAAACTACTCTTAAAGAAGATATGAAAGTTGCAAGAAAACTTTAGAGTAAAATAACCAATTGCTATTTCTATTCTCCATTGTTTTATAAGAGATACAAGGTAAGCAAGCCTTATGTTCTCAGTCTCACTAGCTGCCAGAGAATAGTGTCACTTGGCATTTGGAGGAACTCTACACTTTATAAAGCCCTTTCTTATGTGTTACATCATTAAAGTTTTTGAGCATCTGTATGAAGAAGGAATTTTTGTGCTTAATTTATTAGGAAGGAAAATAGATTCAGAGAAGTGTCTTTCCTGAGATCACACAATGGGTACATTTTGGAGACAAAACTATATTCTCACCTCAGGTTGTAGATTTACCTCTGCTTTCTGGGAAAAGGAAACTGCAGACTTTTAAGGGGGTTGAATAGATAGACCAGTATGATCCAGGCAGGCAGAGAGGTTATCTTTGTAGCATGTCACAGGAAATAGCCTGGACTGGAAATGACTAGGAAACACTGGAAGAGCTGGAGAAGCTAGGGAAAATCCCAGGATTTTAAATAATCCCAAATTCAAAACTAGCACATAATTTGCCCCATAAAAAAGTACCCTTGGCAATGACCAAACAGAAGAGTCCACTCAGAGGCTGGTGCTGGGCAGTGAGCTTGGGTCCCTCACTAGCCACATAGTGAAGTAACATCAGAGACCAACATTGTTGCTTTACCAAAACCCCATGCCTCCCTATTCTAGAGCTCATGAGTTCAGGCTTTGAAGTTAAAATGCCTGCCTTTTTATGAACTAATTCTGAGTAAGCTTTTTAAAAGACACTGGCAATTTCACAGAATTACATGTATTTATACTTTTGGAAATTTTCAACTGAAAGTCAGGGTGGAGTTACCTGCATGGGTATGGTCCCTTAGATGGTGATACAAACTGCTTCTAAAAATAGTCCTTGCCAGGCATGGTGGCTCGCTCCTGTAATCCCAGCAGCTTGGGAGGCTAAGGCGGAAGGATTGCAAGTTCCAAGCCAGCCTCAGCAACTTAGTGAGGCCCTGAGCAACTGAGCAAGACCCTGTCTCAAAATTTTTAAAAATGGCAGGGGAAAGCTGGGCATATGGCTCTGTGGTTCAGTATCCCTGGTACAAAAAATTAATTAAATATATTAATAAATATATATCTCTCACCTGGTAGTGGCACAGAGTTCTATGCTAGAACAGGAGAGCTTCTCTTTACAACATTACCTAAAATGGTATTATCATGAGCAATAGAACCCTGAAACTCAGAAACTTCCCTCTACTTGAGCTTAGAGTTGTGTCCCTAAACCATTGGGTCAGCTGTCAGATCTGATTTTGTTGTTGTTGTTGTTTTGTTGTTGTTGTGTGAGAGGGAGAGAGAAAAAGAGAAAATCAATTTTATTTATTTTTTCATCTGGCCTTTGTTTCTTTTACATTTAAGTTGTGTATGTGGTGCTGGGGTTTGAACTCAGGTCCTCATGCATGCCAGGCAAGCACTTTAACCACTGAGCCATCACTCCAGCCCCTCAGGTCTGATGTAGAAGTCACATTCTATAACTAGGAGAGGACAAACATCAAACACTGGGCAGATGAAAAGTTGAAAAAATAATCTAGTTCATGCAGTGAGAACTACATGAAAAGGTGGATGAGCCTGATGCCAGGCCACCACAGCAAACCCATGCGCAAATCTGATATCAGCATGGAGAAGAGAGAGACACGGTGGACACTAGTTCACACGAGAGGTCAGCCTGGAGAAAGGACCACAGGTGGGTGCCCACACCAATTTCAAAGACTTGGTTCTCTACAAGACACATCCAATGCTAGGGGTCACCACCATTCATTAGGACAAAGATTGAACTTCTAGAAGTAAGGAGAATGTTCAAATATCAACTTCTCGTGATGAACTGAAATCCAAGAGTACTCTATTGTCTAAAGAAGTATAAATACGGACTGGAAGCACTTTATTTCAGAGAAATATTTATTTATTTATTTATTTATTTATTTATTATTTATGCAGAGGGAGAGTCTAAATTTAAAAAATAAATGTTAATTTTTTGTAAATAAATAAATAAATGTTCTAAGGAGACTGCTCTCAAGACCCCTTACAAAATGACGGTGTGAGGATGCAAGATAAGAGAAACTAAAAAAGATACAATTGCTTTGAGTGAGAGATAGGTCTTGAAATTGCTAAGAAGCAAGAAAAAGTGGAGTCAGAGCACAGAGGCAACAGGTCAGGGGCACTTACAGGAAAGGCGCAGCCCATAACTGAAGAAGTCCTGGAGAGGACAAGGTACTTGATTGAGAATGTTAAGTTTTGCTGTGTGGCATTGCCATTGCCTCTTTTTTCCCATAGCAACTTTAGCAAAATTCACATCATTCTCTGATGCTCTTGGCAGCAGGCTTGATTTGGGGGAGGTAACCAAGTGATAAACGCTGCTTCAAAAGGAGAGAAAGGGACCATGATACAAGCTAATACCGTAGGCAAAGTCACACTGGGAATATACAATGAAACTCTTTTGTTCATTAGTCGTGATTTTAGGAACTCTGATGACAGAGCTCTGAGCAATATGCACTCTAGGTTTTCAAGGACCTAGAAATAAACTGAAGTCACAATATTGAGGGCACTTCAACATTGCAGAGGACCAACATGAAAATGATTACCTTTCACCTTCAAATCTAATAACTCTGAAATTAAATGATAAAGCTGACCACTTTTAAAATAAGAATTAGAGTTCAATTTTAATAATACTGTGAAAATTGTCATGTTAGCAATTTCTTTTGCTAAGCAGAAATTTGATCTGAAGCTCACCATGTGCCAATTCTGATCCCAAGTTTGTTCATGTGAAAGGTGAGTACAAGACCCCTTTCAATGCTCATTTTCCACTGATGTCACAGGTCCAACAAAACATCTGTCTCTCTGATTTTTTTTTTAAAGAGAGAGGAAGAGTGAGAGAGAGAGAAAGAGAGAATCAATTTTATTTGGTTTTTCATGTGGACCTCGTTGCTCCGAAACTCTATTGTGTACGTGGTGTGGGGTTTGAACTCCCGTCCTAGCGCATGCCAGGCAAACGTCACCACCACCGAGCTACCACTCCAGCCCCGTGTCTCTCTGATTTTTAAGCCCAAATTAAATTCTTGGCCTCACCCATCAGCAACATGAACAACATTAATAAGTCCTATATAAGCTCTTGTCAATGTGTTAGCAGTTTATTGAATAGGCTTACCATAGACATTTCAATGAATAATTGTTTTCATTGTTCCCCCAATGAGTGCCTTCACTCCTGCTCTGTTGAAGCTCTTTTTCTGGTCCCCAATGTTTTCAGGACCTTCCATCCTTTTCCTGTCCTTTTGCTTTCTAGATGCAGTTGAATTTCCAACTCAAAACCTCTTCCATTCCAGCTGGAATGGAGAAGGTATAATCTGGTTTTTAATTCCTCCCTACCTCTATCTCCTTGAGAGTGGAGGAAAACTTACTCTGTTTTGGTGTATTTCCTCTGTCTCTGATCATCCCTTCCACATATGATATTGAGGATAAAAAGATCAATGGGTAAGAAAACAGCACCTGTCTCTTTGTTCATTTCCATCTTCTCTCTGTTGAAATTTCTTCCTCTGTTGGGCTCTTCCACATCTCCGACTGTCTCTGACCAGCATTAATGTGCTCTGAGTAGTCAAGCATTCAACACTGAAATTCTGTAATATCGTCAACACTGCAGAGTTCTCTTAAGTGGGATTTCTGGCTCTAGCTTCACAGAGCTCCTGGCCCTGGCAGAGCATCTCACAGACTCTTGATGCCAGGTCCCTTCACCTGGGGCCCACTCCCTTCAAGGGAGCTGGCAAGTGTTTGCACTGTAACAACTTTTTGCAGAGTCCATGTAGCCCATGGGAAGATTCGTCCTTTTTCCCCCCTTGAATCTTTCACATTCCAATCAGTGTGAGTATGGAACACTCCTGTGCCATCTCCTCTCTTTGCCCATCCATCAGTCTTTAGTAATCATCTTTTCTCTGCTTAGATATATACAGATGAGGGAGTACTTCAATACGGCTATGGCTTAAGCAGGGAGTCATCATCCCCTACTTCCCCTGAATCATTCAAACCCTGATTCACTTGGTTTTAAGGAAATGAGAAAAAACCCTATACTTTCAAACTTGTCACTGACTCTACTGTAATGACAAGTGATTCACACAGTTTCCATCTACCTTGTGGTCCTCAGACTCCTTGAGTTAGTTTAACCATGTGACTAACTGGTAAATGAGAGATGAGTGGATATGTCATGGCCTGGGTTGCAACAGTGACCTTGAAAACACAAGATGGCAGAGTCCTACATGGAATTAGGGGACCTGGAACCCACTTAAAGAAATTTCTGGTCTAAATTAATTGGGTTTTCTTTCAGAATGAGAACTATTTGATGTTTCTTTCTCCTCAACTTTGAGCCATATTTGAAGTCAATAGAAAGTCATCCAGCTCAAAATCTTACTGTCTTTGTCGCTTCATTTGGTGATCTGAACAGAAGCCCAGTGATTCACCAAGTCCATGCAACCACAAGAAAATGCCTTGAAAGTGGTAATGAAATGTGTAGGTGTCCTTCCCCGCTTCAATGCCTCTCTTTAATGAAACCTCTTGCTTTCTCTCTATGTAGGTTTAAACAATGTAACATGTCAAGTTGGTCTGTATATCTCATAATCATGTATATTAACACAAAGTTTAATGTTTAATATTTTGTTAACTGAAATACACTAAACCAAAAAAGAAAGAAAGGAAATGATAATGGCTACAAATTATATTCTGAGAGGTCCCATGTACATAAGTATTTTTAATTAATTTTTTAAAGAGAGAGGGACAGTGAGAGAGAGAGAGAGAGAGAAAGAATCAATTTTATTTAGTTTTTCATGTGGCTTTCTTTGCTCGGAGACTCTATTGTCTACGTGGTGCTGGGGTTTGAACTCACATCCTAGTATGTGCCAGGCAAGCACCATAACAGTTGAGCCACCACTCCAGCCCCCCACGTATTTGAAGGACAACTAGCCCTCACATTCATCAGTTCAACTCTGCAATATCTGCCTGTTCAAAGCAAATGAACAGTTTATATGACTTTAAGATTTTTTATCAAATTGCTGGAACTGACTGTATCCCCTGGTGTTTGGAGTTCTTATATTCCATTCTCTTTACCGATTCATCTGGTTTCAGAACATAATGCCATGATGAGGGCTTGCAGTGCCTGCTCTGTGGAAGGGACACTTGCCCGAGTTCCTGTGAGTGTTTTCCTTTAACTAAGGTTTCTTAATATAAAACCATATAAAGTACAAATGCCAACTTATAATAATTTTACCCACAAACTATATTTAATCACAGCATAGTTCCCAAATAAAATAAGACTACAGAAACAGCTTTACTGCCTAGGAAAAAAAAGATGTGCCCTTCCAGAACAGTTAACCCACAATAGCACAGCTGACAACCTCAAACAAAGGGCACCTTCCAGGGAGTCTGTAACTCAGTTTACGTAGGCTTGGTGTCGTGTTTCATGTCATGGGTAGATTTCTTTACTGCTTTTAATGGTGGACTTTAGAAGCCTTCTTCCTGTAATTAGTATAATGGAGGATGTAAGGGTGGAAACAGAAGACGTCTCCCCCATTCAACGAGGCAATGAAAATGTTTAAAATCATAAATAGTCTCAAGGTTAAACAGAGGGTGCATAGATGATTCCTCTGGCTCCATAACTCTGCTTATGTTTTGAGAGAAGTTCCTGCTTGAAAAGTAATTCTGATCTGACCACATCTTTAATTTAAAAAAAAAAACCCAGTCCAGTCCAGTGTCCATTAACAAATACACAGCCCTGGAGGGAATTCTGAGCTGCCCAGGATACACTTGGCATGGCTTGAGCAGACTTCTCACCTCAGCAAGGCCAGCGTGCTTTCTGAAGATTATGGTGGTCAGTGTTGGCCCCTTGACCTTGAGGTCTTTCTCACTTTGCCTCGAGGCTACCTGTGTTCTTGTGATGCTCCATTGCTCTGTCTTTACCCTGGACTATAAATTCTTTGCACAAGGACTATGGCTCAAGACTGTTGACTTTCCGGCACCAGTGTTTGGTACATAGCAATTTATCACTTTAAAACATTAAGTGAATGTCTGGGTGTGGTGGCTCACACCTGTAATCCCAACAACACTGAAAGCTAAGGCAGGAAGGAACACAGGTTCAAGGCCTCAGCAACTTATAAGGCCCTAAGCAACTTAGTGAAACTTGTTTCAAGATGGAAAAAAAAAAAAGGACTGGTGATATAGCTCAGTGGTTACAAGCCCCTCAGTTCATTTCCCAGTACAATAAATAAATAAATAAATACATGAATGAATGATGATTGGTTATATTTCTTTCCATATGGCCTTTCTAAATAAATAGTGAAATAGATTATTTAATCTTAACTTTCTGATGATTCAGTAGATGATCTGTTTCATTCACTAATGAATTTAATTTCAAGAAAATTTTTTAAAAAAATTCTAGTACCCTGAAAAAAATTCACTTCCATGTGCTGACCATGGCTCACAATCCCCATTCCATGTCTTATTTCTCAGTGGATAGGTTTGTTTCTTACTAATAATTAAATATCCTCAGGAAGAGTAACATACTGCATTATTATCACATACGTATTGTGGAAACAGAATTTGGAAATTACAGAGAGAAAGTAATGAAAAGAGGAAAAGAATTGAAAGTTGGAGGACACAAAGAATTTTTTTTTCTTAATGAGTAGTTAGTGTTTCCCTCCCAGTAATTTCAGAGAACCTCGATCTTCATCAAAAACTAAGTACATTTTTTGACAGCTTTTTGGAAATAAACTTGGGAGAAACAGGGTGTTTTAGACCTTATCTTAGATAATAAAAATAGCCTACTTTTGGTTTCTTATTAAGTTGTAGGCATCCTACATATATTTTCTTAACCCCCAAAAAATGCAATCCTAAAAACACCCAACTTACAAATGAATCAAAGAGCTTAATCAGAGAGCTTAATCAGTAAGTGGAAAAATGGAGACCTCTAACAACATCAGATACTTCATCTCCTATTCCAGTGCCACCATCATCACCAGATAATCACATGGCCCCTCCCAATGATCCAGTCCTCCCAAACACAGCACGGCCTGTGAAAGTGTGAAGATGACAGTGTGGTTCTGATATTGCTCAGTGCTCTGTATACTACACAGAATGCTTTTTCAAGAATGACTCAATAAAGAGTGGCTTGGATATTAATATAAATTTATCTTCTTGCAACTCAGAAAACTGGATCTAAAGAACAGCGAAAGGCTTGCAGGAGATCTGAGTTTTGGTGCTTAGCACATTCATGCTTAATGATCTGAGCAATACTCAGTGTCTCTCCCAACTGGTGCAGCCCGTTCCCAGCAGCCTAGATCAAGTTGGTGGTGAATATCCAGTCATTAGAACTGGAAAGGGACTCAGCACCCAATACGAGCCAAGTTATGATTTCATACAAGTACTTTTGTGGGCGGGGATTGTTGGTTTCCATAGCTGTACTGATGCATTAAAGAGGGAAAAGTTTAATGTGAACAACAACTGCCTTTGAACACCTCTTTTGCAAAAGCCTCCACACAAAATAGACATTGCAAGGATGAAGAGATTCTAAAGTATACCCTCAAGAAACTTGGGAAATAGTTGTTACAGATATTTATGGAAAAAATGGTCCACACTGACATTCCAGAATACATCTGCAGAGCATTTCAATTCCTGGGTGAAACAGAAAAGGTTTATTCACATCGAAATAATGGCTTGGTCTTCTACTGACGCATAATGTACTTCCCTTTATCTGAGTTCTTGTTCACTCTCTCCTGCTGTTTTGGGAGCCTCTACTGAGAGCTGAGAGGTTTCTGTCCCACAGTCACAAGAGCCATCACCAAAATCTTCCAACAGTCTGTCTACCAGTATCTTCACACTCTTGGAACACAGTGCACACGTGTGCTTTAAAGATTTATTTAACATTTATATCCAATATCTCTGCCTTATCAAAGGCCTCTCTTAGTGTCTACATATGTCCACTGATTTCACTCCAAGTACACCTCTGCCCATCGCTGAAAATGTGACACGGATTGATATTTTCACTTTGTATCCTAATGGGCAACCTGGTTCTCAGGAGGGCCAATTAAATTACAGCACCCCTCCCCTGCAAGAAAGTGTATTCAAAGTGTGTTCTGAGAATAAAAAGAGCTAATGCAAGCTTTATCTGTCAATTTTCCAAATAATATGTTTTTACTTAATGAAGAAATTGTTGTTGATTCATAAGTAAGTAATCTGCAGAAAGAAAACTGCCCAAAAGGTATAATCTTATCTTCTTCTCTCCCTTTACACAAGTGGAAGTTCGATGAATCTGTTCATTCACCACCAGAGAGAGAAATATTGAAGACTTCCTCCAGCAAGAAAAGAACATTTTGCCATCCTCTCAAATTTTTTCCACACAAATTTTGCATTGAGTTTGCTTTTTTTGGTTTACTGCTTTAATCTCTTTCGCTTAGGATTTTATGAAGAGGCATAACCTTAATGCTCTGAGGCCATTGAGCCCAATTCAGAGATTTGACAAATGAAAGCATCCGAAGGAAGTTAAGAGAGGTCGAGGGTAGAGCTGAGAACCAAGAGTCCTGCCACCAGCTCCTCTCACCTTCCCTCCCTTACAGAGGGAGCCAAGGAGACACCCCTGTGGCACTCCTGAGGGGCCCAGTCCTTAACTTCAGCTAGCACCATGCATGGGGTGCTCAGGGAAGCATGTTCCTGCTGAGAGTGATGATGTCAATGTAGAACCCGGGGCCTTCCTAAAGGCAGCTGCAGTGTTGGCAAATAGGACCCACTTGGGGGCTAGGCTGGGATGCGGTGTGTGACTGCGGAAGAGAACTCTGTGCCTGGACAGCTGCAGAACGACAAGGAGAATGAGAATATGTGGCCTCAAGCTTCCTCTGAGTCCCCTGATTTTTTTTTTTTTGTAAGTTCTTCAGCTACACATATTTGGTTCTCCGGCGCCCTGTGTTTTCTGGCTCACGATTTTTTCTTTCTCCTTTCCTATATGTAAAAGAGAGAAGGAAAGCAGGGGGTCGCGGAGCTGTTCCAATAACCTCTTTGCGTTCACGCCGGGCGGCCGCTTCGCTGCATCGCAGCCGGTGTTAGAGCTCCCCCTGCCGTTCACAGCGGACACAGCCTGCCCAGGCCGTGCATCGCCGCTGAGTGCTGGGGTCCGCTAACAGGGGAAGGATAGCCAGACACCTCCGCAGACCCTGTGCGGCTGAGTGCTCAGTAGGAACAGCTCGGAAAACAGCAAAATTGAGACGATAAAATTTATTTCCTTTAAAAGTACCTCTTAAGTCAAGTGGAATGTGGCTCGCCAGTGGGTTTAAGTAAACCCTTAATCTTAAATATCTACTTTATCATGAAAATGGCACTGTTTATTCCACTGGCAATATCTTGTGTCGAAATCTAAACAGTATTTCTTCTCTAATGGGAGTAAGACAGAAAGTCCTGCCAATCAAACAGGAAAGAGAAGCCGGTGTCAGACAGCAGGTCTCTGTTTTCAGGGATAAAATCCCATATTCATCCACACAGGACAGCTGCAACTTTAAAAACAATGGCCAGAGGAAAAGGAGTTGCAGTCCCGAAGAAAAGTTCCCTGGGTGCTTGTTTCACCTCTTTTCTCTCTCACTTTCTTCTCTTAAGGAAAAACAAAACAAAACAAAACGTTATACTTTCTGTTTTGCTTAAAGGCTAATGTATATTTACAGAAGCATCCAAGCCACAGATGGCTTTGAATGTAGTAGCTCCTAGACATACAATGGGCCTACTGTGTTTCAAAGTCCTTGGCCACCCATCATGACCCCCTATTCAGTCTGTCATGCATTAATCAAAACAAAGGCTCTCTCAGAAACATCCAGAGACCAACAGTAATTAACATTTTTTGACACTACCTTCTGGTTACCATACTTAAGTGGGTAAATGTTGCTGAGAGAGAGATATTCCAATATGAATATCTCCAAATTCCAAATGGGTTCTTCTTTTTAAAGAGAGAAGGCCTGAGAGAGAGAGAGAGAGAGAGAGAGAGAGAGAGAATCAATTTTTATTGAGTTTTTCACATGGCTTTTGTTGCCCTGACACTTGTGTACGTGGGTGCTGGGGTTTGAACCCATGTACTTGCGCATGCGGGCAAACGCCATAAACCCTGAGCCACCTCTCCAGCTCCCCCAAATGGGTTTTTAAGCAAGCTTCCATCCACTTGCTCTAGACCTAAAAGAACAGCACTTCTCTCCCTTGCCATGTATCCATTTGTTTATCACATAGACATTGGTTATCGCCAACAGCTGATACAATAGTACATTAGCACACAGTGAGGAAAATTCTCCTTCTGGAGTGAAATCAGATGAGAAATAATTTATTTGATTGGGAAACTTTTGTAGAGCATATCGTTTCTGCTAAATTCCATGATAAGTAACCAATATCTATGAAAATTTAAAAGAATGACAATTTTTAAAAGAAAAGACAAAGGATACTGACCCCTAAATGTTTATGCCAATTAATCAGCATTCAGCTATATTTTAATTCCTTCCTTTTGACCTAGAAAGCACTGAAAGTCAACAAGCAAGTTTTCCCAAGAATCCCCTTCCCACACTGTTGGATCGCGGGATTCATGGAATCCACCAAACAGCTGCCATAAAACTGCATTCTGCCGTAAAATAATGTAGCCAGATTTCACATAGAACCTACTTCCTGTTCTATGGAAATTTATCTAAAACAATACAAAAAGAAAATCACTTATTCTGACTCAAAATCATTTATCTGTAAGACAGGGTGTTGCCTCTCCCACTATATTCATCATTTTATTTGGGCTTACAAAAAGGGACGGCAACATTTGTGTCCTTGATATACTGTACCATATCTGGAGCACAGAGTTCTGAGAGATTACTTAATTACTCCACAAACATCCACATGTCCAAATCTAAAATATCTAAGATATCCAAAGTATCTAAACATCTCAGATAGGTGAGAGCCGCCTTTTTGGGTAATCACAAAAGGAGGAGGGAGAGATCTCACAATCGTATTTTTAACTCCTTGCCATGTCTAAATATCCCCCACTTACAGTGCAAAGATAAATTCTCCCTAGAAATGTTCAGTGCTGGTTATCAGAGCAGAAGCTGACGTAGTGATTAATCATTCTGATGGTGACTGCTTCTGTTTGTCATAAGGAGGACTGACAAGCTAAACTTCTAAAAGTTCCTTGTTTTCATCCAAATATTATAAAAAAACAATTTGAGCCATTTGTTCCCTGAAATTCCTTAATTAGAGGACCCAGTGCTCATGAAAGTTACTATTCTTTCTGAATTCATCACACACAACTCCTCCCAACCACCCTCCCTTTTAACCACCACCACCCCAAAGACATGGAAAAAAAGAATGATCCAGACGAATTGCAATGATCCAAAACTGCACATCTTTGCATGTGCTGTTGTTCTCTCCATCTGTTAAACTCCTATTTATCCTTCAAAACTCAAAGTTCGTACCATGACCTTTTCTGCGAAGCCTCCCCTAATGCCACACCTACACAAAGACTACGTCCCTTCCTCAGTGTTACTTCTGCCTTCAGCATACCAGTGGTCCTACAATGTGCCCTACGTCATCAGAGCTATCTAGCATGCTTGCTAAAATTGCAGAATCTCAAGCTCTACCCAGAAATTCTAAATCAGAAACTCTAAAGTGAAGGCTTAGGAATCTGCATTAACTAAACTTCCCCCTGACCCACCCACCCACCACTGTGATTCTGCTGCAAATGCAAGCATTTATTTTATTGCCCACATAATTCTGAGGAGTAATTGTATCAGCTGATGTTTCTTAGGCCCCGGTTTTACTTCAGCCACTATTCTAAGCACTTCGTATGTATATTGGCTCACTAAATTATCACAACGACTGGTAAAAGGCACAGTCTTCATCCTCGTTTAGATGTTGATTATCATCTCTGAGATTGTCACAGTAGGAAGCTTGCCTGAGAGCACACAGCTAGGTCACAGCAGAGTAAAGATGTGGATCCAGAAAGTTTCCCTCCAGGGCCAGTCACTCAAACATTAGGTTTCGTAGACTCTAAAATAATCATTTGTCCTGTCTCTTCTACTAAGTTGTGAATTCATTAAGGGTAAGGATTTTATTTCTTAAACTTAGTAACTACAACACTTATCATAGTGCACGAGGTATTTAGTAAATATTCATTAAACTATTTAAAATAGAAGGTAAAGACTGGTTGTGTGATTCAGTGGTTTGTTCGATGCTTGCCTAGCATGTGCAATACCCTGGGTTCAATCTTCCATCTACTACCAAAATAAATAAAATAAAACAGAATAAGAAACCATGCTTTTGTCTGTGGAAAATATCAATGAGGTAAAAAACACCCTATACCTCACAAAAACAAAGAAAGAATTAAGTAAATTTGGCAGTGCTTTGGTGAATTCCCAATGATATTATATCTGTTTTTTATAAATGTACATATAAATTAATTCATACCAGAAGCCAAGGCCTACACAGTACCACACTGTAAAAGCGCAGAAAGCAGGCCTAGAGATAGCTAAGAAATCCCCAGAGAATTAGTGGTCCCCAAACTGTATTTTCACACATCTAGGTCTAAATGTAACTTCAAAAAATAAAAAATACCTCAGAGTATGCTAGCCAAGCACTCTAGCACTGAGCTACACCCCAGCTGCTTCATTTTGAGGAATGGCATGTTCTCACTCTCCTTTACCAAATGCTAGAAACTGTAGCCGAACAGCTTGGCAAAGCAGACTTTTCAAAGTCTGTGAAGAAAGATCCCGCAGCATGACAGGAGTGGTAGCCTTTCCACCTGGCTCTGTTCCCTAAACAACGGAGGCTTCGATTCCTTTCACCAACGTGGGTCCAACAGCATTGTCAGGTGGGCCCAACAGCATTGAAAATGCCATGGATGTCACCAGCCACTTCCAAAGGAGAGAAAAGACCTGGACCCTGAATTACAAACAATCTGCATGCTATTTATAGAACTCACGTACCACGTCCACATTTAGCCCAAGGTCCAAATAAAAATTGAAAAGCAATATTGCTGCTCAACCAGATATTTAGCATTATGCTATGTACACATATATAATTACACATGCATCCATTTGCACATACATTACATTACACATACATTAACCAAGTAGCTTTTTTTAATCCAGATTGTGTGCATGTGCGTGCGTGTGTGTGTGTGTGTGTGTGTGTGTGTGTAGTTCTCTGAATGGAACCTAGGGCCTCAGGTATGCTGTGGATATTCTGACATGATGCATCTATGCATAAATCCACAAATGGCCATAGTCCCCAAATGTTGTTTTCCTCTTGAATGTGTCTGATAACCAATCAGGATACACACAGCACCACACAACACTGATCCTGATGGGATTTTTAGATGAGCCCTAGTGGGTCTCACATCTGAAGCCATCTGGAAACCCCATCAAAAGAAATCTCTAGATCCCAGAAATTAACTCCCTTCTTGCTTCCAGACTTGCTAGGGAAACATTTTCCTTTTTTTTAAAAAAGAAAATATATACACAATACCCAATAAGAGCATGTGTCATCTAAACTGTTCAAGTGTAAGGGACAGTTTGCTGTTGGTGACTTAGACGTTCTGAATAAACACTCTGAACAAATAGAATATTTAAAGACAAGCTGTTACCAGACATGTGTCTAACAGCATATTGCACAGAGCTGCTCTTCGCACACAGCTTTCTGTACACACTCACAACTCCAGGTCTGTCCAGCATTTTGGTCACATGGGGCTAAAATCACATTAACAGACAGTGTAAGAAGCAGCCCTGCTTGTGCAGAGAAGCAGAATTGTCAGTGTCCCCGTGATTTTTAGAGGTGGAACATTTATCTCTCTGTCATTTCCAAGACTAGTTAAGAAAACAGTGATGAAGCATGTGGCCACTGTCAACTTCCCCAGGACCTGCAACAAAAAGTAGAGATCTCCCTGCTGAAAGTAAGATTTTATGTGATTTCTGTTTCCTTGTGCAGTTTGCCTCCATCTTCTCCTGCCAAGGAATGCAACTGCTTTATAAACAGAGACACGAGGTCAGAACTCCCCTTTCCAATCGAAGTCAGCAATGATTTGGTTTGGCCTTGCTAAGAGGAAGCGTTCTACATTCAGTTTGATGGGTTCGCTAAACCCTCCTCCTAAGGAAGTCTTACCCCTCAACTTTCAGGACCACAAAACACAAAACCATTCATCTCTCACTTTAGAACTTAACCGGAGCCACTCAACACCCCTAACTGAGGCATGCATCTCTCCATTCAGAGAAGCTTGCTTGTTTCTCAGAGCCAAGCACATTTCTGTAAATGCTTCATGTGGGAAAGGGACAAAACCAATAAGTCAGAAAGCTGACTCAGAAAAGATTGGAAGTGTTTCCTTTCTTCCCCCAGCAGAGTTGTGGCTCCATGGTGATTTTCCGGTGTGATCACAATGCAAAGCTTGGCTGGGTGTCAGTAAAGGACAGAGGATTCGGCTACTACTCATGGTTTTACATTTGGGGTGAATGCTCTTAATGAAGGCAAATGTGCCAGTGCAAAGAACTAAAGTTCACGATTTATGCTTCACCCGCAAGCTCTAATGGGCAAATGTTCCAGATGTTCAGAAACCTATGGCCTGGACTCATTTGTGTTTTTTATAAACAATGGAAAGCACCATAGGGGCCATAGCACTGGGAGCCTAGCATCTTCCACCCAGTAGAGGGTGGACAATAGCCAGTGGAACTCAGGATTGTCAGATCCTGGACGTTGTGCTTCTTGATCAGCAAACCATATTGGTCACTTTTGCCTAGTCCAAAGGGCACCAAGTTTTTCATTTGAAAAGACCATCACTAGTAAGTTTTGCATTGGTAGAATAGTGCTGCATACAAAACATTAAAATGCATTGTATTCTGTCATGCTGTCTACCTCAGATGAGTTCAATGCTGCACTCAAATCACAAAGACATTAAGTCCAGAGCACACTTAGGGTACTACCCTTTAGCCATGGACATTAACAAGAAACTCTGTCCTGGGGCACTCCTTGAAAGAGGCTCCTGGCCTAAAAAGTGTTGCAAAATTCCTTCGGAATCATACAACCAGGGAATTACAGAAGGGAGAAGTCCTCAGAGTCGCCTCATCCACAGGCAGCTGAGATTCCTTGCTGTAGCTCCTCCAAATCAGCTACCAGCTAGACCATTCTTGGTCCTTATGTGTCCAGCCCACATCACCAGGAAAGGGGGAAGCTCAGAGAAGGTGAACTTGTGCTCATGGCAGTGTTTAGGCGTAAAAGCTCTGGCATCAAAAAGACCAGTTTTGAATGCTAACTCTGCACTGATTGGCTATGAGACCTTGGACTGTTTGGGTTTTTGTTTTGTTTTATTTTGTTTTTCTGTTTTTGTTGGTTTTGTTGTTGTTGTTATTGTTGGTTTTTAATTACCATAGCTTCAGCTTTCTCTCCTATGAAACAGAAATAACAAAAATGCCTATGTCCAAAAGGTCATAGAATTAAATAATATTGAAAGCAAAGCAACTTATTACCTAGCACATAATAAGCCATCAATAGTCACTATTCATATTTTATTATCATTAATTTTATATTTATAAAATTAATAATAATTTTGTTCCAAAATGTGTATATTCATTTCCTGTATAAAGACCATCTAACACATATCAGTGGAATACCCTGCTCTGGGTTTTTCCCCAGGGATACCAGGATGCATCTAATAGTCTTCTCAGTAGAAAAAGATATTCTGTTATTATAGGAAAAGCTTGATGTATGGAAGGAATAGATATTAATTGGAACTCAAATATTTTTGTTCAAAATTTGAAGAAGTAAGAGAAGTAAGTTTTTTTAAATTTTATTGAGGAGTTCAATTTTTGTACAATCATAAATGCATATGTAGTTACAATATGATATGCCCCAATCCTAATCCAGAATCACCACTACATCACCCATACCCCAGACTCTTCTATATTTCCCCCATAACAGATATAAATGTCTTTACATATATACATACATGATTATGCATTTTCCAGAATTAAATGATTACATAAGTATTATTTGGCTTTTCAAGGCTCTTCATACGTCTTTTATGCAAGCCCTTGCATGCATTCACTACCCATTATTGTACCACCAAGTTATGACAGTTCTTGAGCCTTCACCTTCCCCTACCCCAAAAAATGTCTACCTCCTGTCCCATTCTCTTGAGATTTTGCTAAATGAATGGCTGTTTGGTTTTAAAAAAAAATAATATAAGGAAATATTAACTTAAGTATACTAATCAATGAAAATAAATATGAATTTGAATCAAAGCACAGAAAGTTGTCCCCATTTGGAGCATCTGGCAATGTTATTCTAAGCACTAGATACATGAGGCTTCGCAGATGGATGCGTATTCATTCATTTATCCAGCCAGTCAACCACCCAGTGAGTCAGTCTCTCAACAAATGTGCCAGGATATAGGGAGCTGAACCACACAAGCATGGCCCTGACCTCGCTGGATTTATAATCCAGCAGAAGGAGCAAGCATTAAGTAAACTAAGAAAGAAATCAGTACAAATAGTGGTAAAAAGCTAAAGTGGGTGGGAGACTTAAAATAATGAAGGATGGGGCAGAGGACATGCATGCCTACAGTAATGCCAGGAAAGGCTTCTCTGAGGGTAGGTATTTAAACTGAGACATGCAGAAGACAGGAGGGGGAATAGGTGCCGTGACAGAAAGGGCTTCATCCGTAGAACCCAGAAGAGACTGGTGCTATGAAAGCTTGGGATGTGGAAACAGGCCTTGTCTTAGAGAACCCAGAAAGGAACTTGGATTTTACTGAGAAACTGGATTAAGAACATTTTCCAATCCCTCACACATGCAGTATTCTTCAATATATATCTTTGTTTCAGAAAAATGTAAATTTAATTTTAGTTGAGGACAAAGCCTTAGTTCTCTTAACTCTTAGCCAGTGCCATTTTGCTCCTGGGTAATTTCAGACTCATCATGCCCAGCAGACCTGGCTACAAAGAGCACAGGTGGCCTTTGTGCTGGTGCTAGCACTAGCTGCAGTGTGACTTTGAGCAAATAACCCACATTTGCAAGCCTTGACTTCTTCAACTACATAGGAGGTGTAATCGGATGATGACAAAGATCCCTCTTGCTCTGTATTAATTTCATCAAAACAGGAAGAAAAAAAAATCTTTCCCTCTCAGGGTTTGGCACCTACCTCTCCTGCTGTAAAGACAGTATGGTATGAGAATTAGGAGCCTGGACTTTGCTCTTGCAAACCTGGATTCCAATCATGACACTGCATGCTAACTCCACTAACTTGAGTAAGTGACTTTAGCTGCCTAGGCCTGTTTCCTCCTCTTTTGCTTCGTTGGGTTCTTCTGAAGAACCACAGGTATAATTATTTACTCTGACATTAATATTATCAGCATATGTAGAGCTTCCTTTCTATAACAGAATGGCAGGACTTGGATGGTATAATAACAGTGAGTGTAAGACTTGAGGCATAATCCCAAGCAGATCTTGGAGCTTACTCTCATGAGTCAGCATCTATACGCCAATGTGAAAGGTAGACCAATGTGAAATAAGACTGGATCTGTTGGGAGCCCAGAGGTAAAGTCTGGTCTAGAAACTTGAGGCTGTTGAAAGCTGAAAAGGAACTTTCTCATTTGATGTGAAACACATGGTTCCTTGGGAACCTCAAGAAAATAGGCCATCTGCCACTGCCATTTTCCATATGTAAGGAAGGAGAGGGACTCCTGGACAAAGCTTTATTCTACTAGATAAAGTCACCACCAGCAAAGAAGCAAGAAAAAAAAAAACCAGTTACACTTCTCACTTGAGCTAAATCAAATAAGCCCACCAACTTCTTAGTAAAATATACAGGCATTAAGCCAGGCTGTCCTGACACATGTTTAAAGACTACCCAGCTTTCAGAGGAATCAAATGAATAGACTTCAAGTTGTGTGGCTCTTGGGAAATTTTCAAAAGAGTAAGTGACATCTGACAGCACCATTCTCTTCCTTCTGTTCGTAAAAGCCACTGTGGCACAGGGTTGAAAGAGAGTAAGAGATCATCTCATATAATCCAGTTTCTAGCAGTTTTATTTCAGAGACAAAATGATCCCCAAGTTCAAGTTGCTGTTCAACTTCTTAACCAAATAAGAGAGCTGGCATGAAATGGAAGTACACAAACCAGGGGCAGGTCCAGCTTTGTCAGCCCTTTTTATTTCTCTGACATCTCAATCATTCATTAGTCATCTTCATTTTGTATAACTCTGAGAAGACTCTGCTGTTTGCAAAGGTTTCCCAATCAGGCACATCTTTTGAAATCAGCATGAGTATGTCTGGGAATTTGCTTCCAACAGCTGGACATTGGGAAAGCAGGAGGGAATGAGGATGGGAGATGAGGACGGTGGGTAGGCAGGTCACCAGACCTAGTTCCAGTCCATCTCTGCACAGAGGACACCATGATGAGTAATCATTGTGTGTATGTGGGGGGGAGAAACAGTGATTGGAGCCTGGAGGCTCTTTTCTTAGTAAAGATTACTCAGCTTGAATGTTTTAGACAAAATTTTACATGACTTGGCTACCAACTTGCATGTAGTCTATAGTTTACATGTTGAAAAAAGAAGAGGAATAAAAGAAATGAATTAAGAGAGGAACAGAGAGAAGGAATGGTCCAGTGAGTACACACACAAAAATACTCTAAAATATGAATTAAATGATTGCAACTATTTATTGAAGGTTAGGCAATGTATTCTAAGCTTTAAATATGAATCTATTGGTCCTCAAAAAAGGGGACTATTATTCCCACTTTACAAACAAACAACAAAAAAAACTTTGATGGTTTACTTAGGAAAGTTTTTCTTATCTTCACCTTTTATAATGTGAAAATACTACTTCAAAAATAGAAAATAAATATTTACTGCTTTGTGATAGCCTCCGTGTCTGCGTAGGTACAGATCAAGGCAGTTGACCACTCTGCAGACTGCGGATTCCGAAGGAAGCTACTAAGGGAAATAAGAGTGTGACCTACATTGCTCCAAGGTCACAAGAGACAGAGAGAGCTCAGAAAGGTCAATGGCCTGTCAGAAATCCTTTTGCTGAAACTTGTCCCCTCTCTGAAACTCTATTATAACTCTCATCTTAGTTAAAATCCACATGAAACATTCTCATTCAACCTAATCCTAGATGGACTATTCTGAGTCAAGTGAGTGATAATATTACTTACTTGAAAATATTCATTTGTAATATAAATAATATTTAAACTTGCATGTTTTCTTTATTTAAAAAAGGTCTTATATTTTGGAATTACAATGGTGGAGGTATGTAAGAAAGTGATCTTTTAACAACTGAGTAAGCAATAAAACCATCTTTTCTAATTGAGAGCTGATTTCCTCATTTTTCCATAATGGCATCTACATTACATCTCCAGATGCTCTGCTGGATTGTTAAGTCTACACCCCACAGCATCTGACTCTGGCAAGCATAGAGCAGGACATGCAACTGAAGCCAACACTACCAAGGAGCCATGTGAATAAAGACCAAGTCTCAATTAGGGAGTCAAGAAACTAGCTAATCAGTTAGCAGCACAGCTTTCTCCAACTCATCAAATTAAGATGCCTTTAGAAGCATAACTGAACTTTGTAAGTGAACTTTCCCTTCCAGTCCTTCCTCTGGGAGGTTAGACATTATAAGAAAATAATTGTTTGATCATCTATATTTCTGGGAAATACTGAGTGCGTCCAGGTGTGACACAGATGGTGGGCGATGAAGCAGGGGTGACTATTTTTCAGGAATAAGGCACATACCTGCATGCACTCATAAACACCAAATCTGACTCGCTTCCCGGCAGGACTCCCCACCTCTCTACCAAGGTCACCAACTCCCCCACACCCAGGGAAGATGTCTAAAGGGACGGAGTCAGAATGCCTGGATTCAAATCCTAGTGTCATTACTTACAGGTAGTGTGAAATTGGGTAAGTAAGCAGACCTGCCCAAGCCAGTTTCTTTCATCTGTAAAACAAGGAAGTCAGTATCTTCCTCTTGAAATTGTTCTATAGAACAAATGAGTTTGTTCCCAGAAAATAACAAAGCATGGTGCCTGATGCTGGGTTTTATGTTTAGGGTATATTGCTAACCTGCACTATTTCCACCAAAATTAAAGGAAAAGGGAGAGAAGGGAGGGGAGGGGAGAGAACAAAACAGATTTAGTTTATTCCCTTCATTTTTCCGTGATGACAGGAGGAAATGTCACCAAACATTTTTGAATGTGTCACAGCCGAGAAAAGGGAATTGCCCTTTAGAAGAGGAAAGAGGAATCAATTAGAAACAGCAATATTGTGGCCTTTGAAGGTAAATAGATGACAATAGAAGAAATCATGCTAAATGAGGTTAGCCAAACCCAGAGACTCAACGGTCAGATGTTTTCCCTCATTTGTGGAGGCTGAAGCTAAACAGAGGCTTGCATAAAAGATTGTCAAACTCATGTATTAGACCCAGCAAAGGCATAGCAACACATAATCTAGGGGAACCGTAGATATGTGGGGGGTGGCATAGGTTGGGAGAGGGAAGATAGGGAGGGAGCCTAGGGAGACAATTAACAATGTTGCATACTCTTTACCCTCCTGAGAATCCAAATAATATTTATGCAATCATTTAATTCTGGAAAATTCACAATCTCAGCATTTATATCGTTTGTAAGGGCGAAATATAGAAGAATCAAGGGACCAGGATATGAATGATGTGGGGGTAATCCTGGTCTAAGAACAAATGCATATCATATTGTTACTTTATTTGCATTTATGATTGTACAATAAGTCAACTTCTTAATAAAAAAAAATTAGGGGCTGGAGCAGAGGCTCGATGGTTACGGCACTTGCAGGGCATGTGCGAGTACACAGGTTCAAACCCCAGCACCCACGTACACAACTAAGTGTCAGAGCAACGAAAGCCTTGTGAAAAACTCAATAACAATTGATTCTCTCTGTCTCTCTCTCTTTCTCTCTCTCTCTCTCTCACTATCCCTCTCTCTTTAAAAAAAGGAACATATGCATATCATTTTTAAAAATTTAAAAATTTTAAAAATTAAAAAATGAAGAGGGAAGAGGAGAGCTAGGGAAAAAGTGTGAGAAGGGGATACTCTGGATACTGAATGTGTGGCAATTACTGTACATGTCATCTCACTTTGTGAAGAAGTACACACTCCAGCACCTCCATGGCGTGTCACATACACACCCAGGTCTGATTATCTCTAAGATTTCCCTTCTTTCCTTTACACTACTATAAAATATTGACATATAGCTGGGGTGGCAAATTTGATCTAAAAGCCATTGGCATGGTTTGCCTTGTTCTGGGTGTGCTATCCACCCAACCAAGGCTGATAGAGAAAAACATTGGGCTGCCATATTACTTTTCAATGAGTTTTGGACCCTTGCTGGCTTCTAAACTCAAACTCTGATTAACTTCAGAGTTGTAGGTTTGGGTTATCTCAGTTGTCAATGTCAGACTCTAGTCCAAAGGAGGAATTACACTTCTTAGGAAACATTCTGAATAAAATTAAGTTTAAATTAGTAGCTATCTTTCCAGATACCTCCAGCTTCAGAGATTACATACTAGTCTAGGCATTCAATGGACTGCCAGCAAAAGTCTGGAGTATTTGCTCTGCTCTTATTGATCCAATGAGAAAGACTCTCGGAGAGCTGTGTAGTGCTATGACTTGAGGCTGTCAGTGCTTCCTCCTGTCACTCTCTTGCCCAGGCTATTGAAAAAGCCCCATGCTCTTATTCCAACCTCTTCTCTTCCCCATCTCTATCCTATTCTCTGTGTAATGGTGAAAGAGATCTTAATACACAGAATATCATGCCATATCCTGGCTCCATATTCTTTAGTGTCTTTGTATTGCCCTTAGAATCAAGTTAAAAGTTTTTAATATGACTGTCAAGGCTACCATGTGATCTGAACCCATCTTCATCTTAAGTCACAATGGCTATCCATGTTTTCAGAAGCATGGCCAAATTTGCTTTTTGTGAACAATTTTCACAAAGTTTTTTCTGCTTTGAAACCTTTTAATGTGCTGAACTTCCTACCTAGAATAATCTTCTTTCCACCTCCACCAATAAACACACATACACACTCACACACATACCACACCATTCCCACTGCCACAACCAGCTCATACCTTGGGTCCTCTTAGAAGCCTTTTCCCACCTGCTGTCTAAAGTCTAGGTAGGTTCACAAATGCCTCCATCCCAGACTGTACTTTTGGTCAATCTCAGACCTTTGCTTTCTTTATACTAATCCTCAAAGTTGAGTCTCCACTGGCTCCTCAGTGCCTGCCATGTGGAGGACTTTTGATAAAATTTTGTTGAGCGAATGAACAAAGGCATATTGGCATGTTATCTTCACTTTGTTTACCTTCTGAGGACTTATAACTCTGTCAAGTTGTATTCTTAGTTTCTTGGTTTGTTTTATTATTGTCTTGCTGTCTCACAAGAAAGCAGCTTCCATTATGCCAGAGACCTTTTAGGTCCTTCATTTGATCCCCAGTGCCTAAAATAATGACTGGCACACAAATAAGCACTGCTGAAAGAAATGAGGGAATGAATGATTGAATGAATTCCTAGGGTTAAATGCAGTGCCTAGATCAGAATAAATGTTTAACAAGTGAAAAAGAACTCCGATTTCTTCTTATAATTTAGCATCAATTAAATCTTAACCCACACAGAGGCTATAACTAATGTTTTGTGAAGTCAAAAAGACTAAATTTTATAGAGTGCACTTTTAGGAGCAGGGAAATATCTTTTGCCTCACCAAATCTTCACAAGTCATCTGTTATAGGTTCTGCTCCAGAAAATCTTCTCCTGGTATGTGCTTTTAGATCACCTTTGGCTTAGTTGTTGTCCACCACCTTCCCTTAAGGCCAGTGAAAACCAAGCTTGGGAGATGTTCTGTTGAGACAGAGAAATAATGTGCCCTTCAAACAGCTGTTTTCATGACCAAATCCCACTTCAGCTCTTTCAAGTTTTGCCTATAACACTCACAAAAGAAAACAAATCACTCTTGACACAACATTTTGACCAAGTTCAATCTGGTTATTCATGTTATTCCAACTTTTTTTTGGTAGAAAAGATAAACATGGTCTCTGAAAAAAAAAAAAAAACAACAACATAATCTGAAAAAGCACCACCCAGGCCCTCCCAAGGCCCAACCCTGGCTTCCAGATGCTCTCCTCTTTCAGCTCGGTTTAATTAAAGCTCCAGATGTCAGCAACCCATCAGCTTCAGGTGTGATTCAGATTGCCCCAAAGCATCAGACAGCCTGCCAAACTACCCAGGCATGACAGCCAAGTTGAGAAATGTGCTCCCTAGAACAAAGCCCATCATTACAAGGGAAAGCCTTGTTTGGAGGAGGAGCAAAATGATTAGCCCCCTCCCTTCTTCAAATTTAGAAACAGCATAGAGAACTTGGTTCAAATTCAGTCCATGTCATAGGTCAGTGACAATGTTCTTGCGGGAGGCACGGAACTTCTGAAATCTAACTCCTGGTCCAACTGGACACCTCTCAAAGTATGGTCATGGTATGCAAAAGATACTAGGAACCCTAATGAGTCTGTACCCTTACACAGTAGAAAGCTCACAGCAGGCTTGTTTATTTTTCTTTTTCCCTTTAGTGTGTCAGATGTGATCTTGTTATAATGCCTTTGGGTCTGTAGTTAGACAAAAATGCAATTAGCTAACAGAGTTTTCTGGCTGTAGTAGCCAAAAATTGAAAGATAACTCCCAACATGATCCAATCACAGATGAAAATCAAACTCCTATAGAAGAGGGGAGGGAATTATCTTTGAATAAAGAAGGCCATTGCTCAAGATCTGAAGCCCAGAGGTGTGAGCTCTGCAAGGAAAGCAAGAGAATCATGACAAGTTCCCCTAGGCCCATGATATGGAATGCCAGTCCCCAGTTTACCCCACTGGGAAGCTTGGTCAAAACTCTTAAGGATTATTATTCATGTAACAAAAACAGGAATAAAAAAAAGTGGTATATGAAATAACCCAGAACACATAGACAATTCATCCTCATAATTCTGGAAGTCATCAAATATTTTTTCTCTACTACATTTCCAAGAGCTGTGACTAGAGGAATTAGGTACTGTGCGGACACAGTACATAAAAGGAGAGGCTTTCAGAACAACAGATTTGTGTAGTTCATGCTCAAGACTGAGTGACTCAACTGGTTGTTTTCAGATCATGAAGAGAGAAGCCACATTTCTGATAGCTCCCAGTGGTGCACATAGGCTGAGAGGTCTCCTTGCAAAATATTTAATGATATAAATAATATCCTGAAACAAGCTCAGAGTGGCTAAAAAGAAACAAACAAAATCTTAAGCTCTTGGTGTGGTCTTGATGCTCAGAATACAGACCCATGAGCACCTAGACAGGATGATTTATCACTAGACACAGGATGTTGCTCCTTAGAAGAAATTCCACACAAGCTACCACAATGACCAATATGCTAGAACTTTTTTTAATCCAAACTTAGCAACAAATTAGCCCAATGCAACAATAGTAAGGTATAGTGGAAAATGAGATAGAAGATACTAATTCTCCCAAATTTATCTCTAACTTACTAAATTTTCTCAGGCAAATCACTTAATATCTCTATGTTTACGTATCTGCAAAATAGGAATAATTCCATCTCACCCAGCTACCATCCCATCAAAAGAAGATGCTATGTGCAAAAAATGCTTTGGTCCTAGATATATGCCCAAAAGAACTGAAAGCAGGGACTCAAACGGGTATTTGGACACACTCTAATATTCATCCTAGTGTTATTCACAATAGCCAAAATGTAAAAACAACCCAAACGTCAGCATCAGAACAACAACGAACAAAATGTAGTGTATGCATACAATGGAATATTTCTCCGCCTTTAAAAAGAAATGGAGTTCTGATACATAACACAATAAGGATGAACCTAAATGAAATAAACCTGACACAATAAAGCAAATAATGCATAATTTCACTTCTATGAGGTACCTTGAGTAGACAAATCCACAGAAACAGAAAACTGAATAGCGCTGAAGGGAAGGTGTATGGGGAATATTGTTTAAAGGGTACAGTTTCTGAGATGAAGAAAAATTTCTGGAAATGGTAGTGAAGGTTGAACAACACTGAGAATATACTTGATGCCACTGACTTGTACACTTAAAACTGGTTACAATGAGTGGGGCAGAAGGATCCTGGAATTAGGTGGATGATGGGCAGGATAAAAAAAACAATGGTTAAAATGATACATTTTATGTCATTTGCATTTTACTAAGATTTTGATAATGTATTGGAATACCAAAGGTTCAATCCAAGTGTTAAGAATTAATTTTCAGAGTGCTGACATTTCTTTGTATCAGGTTACCAGCTTCCCTTAGAAATGGAATCCCCACAACTTAGGTATTCATATCAAAACAAAAGCAAAATACTTGATGTGTGGGTTTGCATCACCTTGTTGAAGAAGCTTTAGATGAGAAGGCACTTCCTGTTGGAGGTATGCGGAGTACATACACGTAAGAGCTAATTAGAAAAATCTCTTCACAAGCTTTTAGCAAATCCTAATTTTTTTGTAACTATCTCTATTCAATGTCATGCAAAACCTGTTATCAAGAGCTTTTATTCTGTTTCAATCAAAATGAACCAAAACTGAAAAGTCACAGACAGAAATAGGATTTATAATGAATAAAAAATATAGGAAATAATCAGATGGCAGGGGCTGGACCAGCCCTTGATGAGCCAACTCACTTGAAAGCTGATGACCTTCCACAGGACCACCTGCTAGCTGGTGGTCACATGCTTCCTCCACACTCTGCTGCAGTGTAGAGCACCATTGATGGCTACCACCTCTTGTACATTCTTCGCATGGCACCGTGGATTGAATCATGTGCCCCAAAAATCTATGTCTATATTTAGCACAAAAATAAATGAGCGCTCATGCCATGAAAAGATGTGGAGGAGACTTAAATGCATATTACTAAGTGAAAGAATCCAATCTGAGAGGACTCCATACTGTATTGATTCCAACTATATGACATTCTGGAAAAGGCTAAACAAGGAAGCCAGTAAAAAAAAGAGTCAGGGTTTGCCAGGAGTGAGAGGGGAGGGAAGAATTAACATGCAGAATGAACAGAATTTTTAAGGCAGTGTGATACTACACTGCATAATGCTATAATGGTAGACACATGTCATTATGCATTTGCTTCTAGTGGGGGAAGTTGATAATGGAGGAGGCTGTGCATGAATAGGAGCAGGGAATATATATGATGTCTACATACCTTCCACCCAGTCTGCATCTAAAGTTGTCCTTAAAAAATGGTCTTTTAAAAAAATATGTACAGAAAAGATCCTGTCAACCCAGAACTTATGAAAATGATCTTGTAAACAGTGTCTTTGCAGACGTAATCAAACTTAAAAGAAGATCATATTGGATTATGTTGGGCCCAAAAATCCAATAACTATTGTCCTTATAAAGAGAGAAATTTGGATACAAAGACTCTCACAGAGGGAAGGAGTCCATCTGAAGACAGGCAGAATATGAAGCAATACAGGTACAAGCCAAGGAACATCAAGGATTATGAGTGGCCACCACAGGAAAGAAGGGAGAATTTTTAACAGGAGCCTTCAGTTGTACAGCCCTACCAACACCTTGATTTGGGGCTTTTTGCATTCAGAATTTTGAGGGGAAAAAATTCTGTTGTTCCAAGCTTTCCAGTTTTGGTAATTTGCTATGGTGACCCAAGGAAATTAATATACTTGGTGAACCAGGTTCTTCTCAATCTATACCACTTTATCTCCTTTATTTGCCTCTTCATACCCCCTGCTCTAAAAACTCTAAATTGGGGGCTGATTCAGTGGTTCAGCAGTTAAAGTACTTGCCTGACATGCACAAGAATCCAGGTTCAAACACCAGCACCACATGCACAACTAAGTGTTAGAGAAAGGGAAACCCGGTGGAAAGCTAAATAAAATTGATTCTCTCTCTCTCTCTCTTACTTTAAAAAAAATAAAAACACTAAATTGTTTGTTGTTCCTCAAACATAACCTACAACTCCATTCTGCCATGCTTTCACATGCTGTTCCTATACCCTGCATACATTCCTCCCTCGTCCACCCAAAATGATCTTATTCATCATCCTTGTGAATTCCGATTGAACAAATTAACATCATCTCTGTGAAGTCTTCCAGAGGGCCCATCCAGCAAAGCTGACCATGTGCCATCAAAATCCTTGGGTTAGAGACTCAGTCCTACCCATTTTTGTATTCTCCATACCTAACATAGTGCTTGAAGATACATGATAGACAAGGAGATTCTTTAGATTAATAATCAATTAAGGAGTTAATAGAAAATAAACATTCTAAAATAAGCCAAAGAAAAGCCAACGAAAAAACAAAGTGAATCAATCATGTAGTCTTATAAAGCCTCATCTGCGTAGTCCGTCAATACTTTTCAGCTATATATAATTGCTTTCAAAACAAACCTTTGGAATCTACTCACAAGTAAACAAGTTAGCATGATGACAAACTAATGTGCATTTTTTTAAGTATAGTCTTCAATGCGGGCATGCCAATACACATTCAAAATTAGACTGACTGAACATTCAGAGGGAAACAGACCAACAGGATGGAGGCAAGACTATTTCTGCTTCTATCCTGACTCTGAATGAGTTGAATTTGTTGTTGTTGTTGTTTTGTTGTTGTTGTTTTAAGGTTCTGGGGATTGAACCCAGGGTCTCCCTCCAACATAGTAGATAAGAAATGTACCTCTGAGCTACATCCCCAATCCAGCTGATATTTTAACTTGGTTTCCTCTTCTGAAAAAATAGGATGCCTAAAATTTGACCTTTGCTTTTTATTATTTTGTATATCTCCATATTCACCTGCAAGTATTTGTTGGCATTTTTAAGTGGCTTTGCATATAATTACCCGTGACTTTAAGAAATCAATTAATGTAAGAACATACAGATTCAAATGAAACCATAAAATAATGTAAAGATGGTTTCTGTTTGATTTGGAATGTCATCAGAAACTACAAATGCAACTGTTTCATCTGAACTCAGTCATATAATCAATTCCCACCCTTCTCCTTGTCTGCATCAGAGCCCCTAGTTCACTTGCTCCCAGCTGTCCTAACCTAGAGAATTGGGACAACACTGAAAGGCTCATGACTGTCGCTCCCCCCCCCCCCGGGTTCTGGAGCGGGGAGCGGGTGGAATGGCCTCGGGGGACCTTAGCTGTTCCCTGGGGGGTCAGCAGGACACTGGGACCCGGGCGCCGGCAGGACAGGGCTGGGGACCGGGGCAGAGGAGTCGCTCCCCGCAGCGTTCCTGTGCGAGGAGCGGGCAGAACGACCTAGTGAGCCGTCCTCCGAGGGGCCAAGTTTGGAAGGGGATGGGGCGAGGAGTCGCTCCCCGCTGCACTCCAGAGCGAGGAACGGGTAGAATGACCCAGCAAGCCTGAGCCATCCTCCGAGGGGCCTAGTTAGGGCAGGGATGGGGAAAGGAGTCGCTCCCCGCTGCACTCCAGAGCAAGGAACGGGCAGAATGACCCGACGCTGGGCCGTCCTCGAGGGGCTGAGTTAGGAAGGGTTGGGGAGCCGAGAACAAGGGGGTGAACGCCGGCGGCTGGAACACGGGACCTGCATCTTCTACCGCTGCTGATCTGACGTCTCTGCTGATCTCTCCGGTTCTATGCGTCTTCTCTGCTTTCTCCCTTCAGGACACGGCTGCTTGCTTTCTTGCTTTTCTCTGGCTTCTGCTGCTTCTTTGGCTGCTTCTTCTCTGGCTGCTCTCTCCACCTGACTAGCTGCTACTCTATTTATCCATTACAACAGCCAATAGGGTATAATGCAAACACCTTTCTCCAATTGTAACAAATGAGTGGCCGAATAGCTTAGTCATGCAGTCAGGCAATTTGCTAATTACAAGCCAGATGGACCCCTTAGAGTTGTTTACCACCAATTCTTCTACAAGCCAGCTGAGCCTCATGTTCCCAACAATGACTACTTTGGATAGCCCAGGTGATGAAGTTTTAAATTTATATTAACAAGTTTGATTGTATCTGTCCTTGGGGAAGCAAGAGAGGGGAGTGTTACCTTAGTTCTGGCAGCTATAATAAAGCACCATAGACTGTGTGCCTTCTAAATAATGGGAATTTATTTCCCTTCATTTCTAGAGGCTGCAAATTTGACATGACAGTTCCAGCATGGTTGTTTCTAGAAGGTTCTTCTTCTGAGTTGCAGATTACCAACTTTTCCGTGGGTCCTCACCTGGTGGAAAGAGGGCAAAGAGGACTCTGGGTTGTCTTTAAGAAGGGCACTACTGTCATTCATGCAGGCTCCACCCTCATCACCTAATCAACCCCCAAAGTTCTCACCTTCCAACACCATCACATTGGAGGTTAGGACACTTTCAACCCATAAGGTGTGAAACAGACCTTTGCATTTCTCACATTTTCTTCTGTAGTCAAAGAACTCCAATGACAAGTTCTTTATCTCCTTTCCTATATGCCCTTGTCAGAGATTACCAGAGTGGTCCATACATGACTGGTGAGGATTAAATCAATACTGAAAATTATTCAGACTATCCAAAAAACTAGAAAGCTTCATATTGAAATTTATGCTCGATCAAGTCCATCATCACCCCCATGTAAAAAACACAAGAGAATTGACCAACATGAAGAAAGTCAGTGCCTATGAATAAAGAAACAAAAGAGTAACAGTATATGAGGACATAGAGGTCTAAATTGAAATATGCTTCCTTCCTTTGAAACAAAAAAAAATTTATACCCTTTGTTGTAAGGCTAAATAAATATTATTTAAACCAAAAATCCTTTATTGTAAAACTGAATAAACCCTAGTTAAAAAGAAAAATGGTGGGTTCTTATTTCTAATTATGGGCCTTGCAAAGTTGGTAGAGAAGAGAAAATAATTAACCAAAAACCGTATCTCAGGAGATTCCTAGTTCATAGCATCCTAGATGGTTGTGCCAATGACCATTTCTCTGTAGACACATTGGAGAGGAAAGAAAAGAGGCAATTATGGTTACCAATGGGCAACATCCAATTTAGGTTTCCAAGAAGTTTGAAAATCAGTTGACAAGAGATTTATTCCAGTATTTCTGAATGATGGGCACCAACTAATGCTGGAAGTAATCATCTCATAAGCCAAGATCAATCAATCATACAAATTGGATTTCCCTGAATCAAATATACCCCCTCTGTAAACCCACTTATTTCATTAAATTATGGGAAAATTTGGTTCAGAAATAAATATATGAACATATTTCTGAATACATACATATATGTATGTATACATTTGAACTTATATAAATTCATGCAAGGTGCTAGGAATCAAACCCAGGACTTTGCACATAAGACAAAACTCTTGATTATCCACACTTGACCTGTTGAATCTGAATTTATAAATATTAACTACGTCCGTCCCATTGCAAGTTTTCTCCAAGATTCAAGCCCCTACAATTCCCTATAACTTACTTTTTCTCATAGTATACATTTTTATATTAGTCTTTTCAAAATTTATTATTGTTATATTATCTTCTTAAAATTTATTTTGTAAGGCAAATACAAAGATAATTTCAAAATGGATGATAGATTTTAAATGCAAATATAAAAAATTTTCAATAGCCATTGATTTTCCTGATCTATTAGGGACTATATAATATAAAATTTAAACATTAGGAATTTTGTTGATTCTGATCTCTATCTCCCATTCCTATCTTTTTTAACCATATCTTGGGCAAATTCCATAGCTTTCCAGACAACTTTGATTGGTAAAATTTAACCCACTGTGTTGTTCAACATATCAATTTCAAATCCTTCCTTTCTCTTATACTAAATTTGTAACTAAGTCAAAGACAATCATACTTATCAAATATACTTTTGGATCCTCATCATTTCCCAGCCTCCCTTGATTTTAATCTGGAAAATGTGACTATTAGAACAAATTGCCTGAGATATAAGTGATCTGTAAGACTTTCATGTCAAAGTATTTAAGAATTCTCCCCACTTCTTCCTCTTGGCTTCCTGAACCCCCATATGTGGAGGTGAAGGAGCTACAACTTGCAAGTAGACTAGATCCTAGAGTATGCACTAGAAATGGTCCATCCTGGACACTAACAGAATGTAGGAATGAAAAAAAAAACCCTGGAGGTATTAAGCCTTTGAGATTGTGAGGATAATTTCATTTTCGCAGCATAAGCCAACCTTTCCATATACAAAGTATCAATTAGGAAGGAGATATAGCAGGCTACACAGCTTCTCCCAACCAGCCTGGGAAGAGGAGTTCTGGTTCTGAGATCCTGTTTTCCCCTTCTTTAGTGGGCCTTTTTTCTACTGGACAGAATAAATGCATACTGGCTCCTCTGACATGGTGGTCTTCTTTTAAAGTGCATGATTTCCTTGGAGTGTGGCCCCTGCATCACTCTGCAGCCACATCTCCTCTGGACCTACCAAAGACCATGTTCCCAATACCTTCTTTAGCTGCAACATATTCTTTCATGTCCATGGTCTCCCCTTACAGCCCAGAGTTCATGCCTCCTCTTCTAAACTTTATGACCTTTAGTGTGAATCCACTGGAATCATTCAAATCCTCCAAAACCTGTGGAAGAAGAAAAGACACCTTCTAGCCCCCCATGCACAGTTTCATAGGACCTTCCCAATCCATTGGCATAGGTTACCCAGGAGAAATGCAAGCACCCAAATCTAAGATCATGATTCAACTCGTGTGGACCTCAACCCCACGCTTAGCAGTGTTCTGAACGCTGTTTCAGGATAGACCTATGGACTTTACAGCACAGTATGTACCCAGCCAGGAAACAAAACAAAACAATTCATCCTATCTACACTCTCAGTCTCAATGAGTGTTTGTTCACCTCGTAGGGAAAGAAAACTCTCTCAACACTATACTCTCAATTCCTCTCTTCTCCTCTCCATAGTCTTTGTATACAAGAAAGAGGAAGAAAGCTGTTATGGAGAGATGTTCTGGTTTCTCCTTTCATAGGTTCTATGCTCAGGTCAGTAACTGGTTCCTACAAAGAAGGTCAATCAGAATGCGAAGGATTTAATTCATGTTGTTTTCAGGTGTGGGCCATTAGCATCAAATTCAGAGTAACTGAAAAAAAAAACTCACACATCCTGTGCATATTCTCTATTTATATGAAATCAACAGTGAAATAATATTGGTATTATATATCTATGTAACTCAATGTTATCATAGATTTTAGTTTTATTCATCTGTCATAGAAGGTTGGCAAAATTAACATTTTTATAGAACATTTGGTAACTTATTATCACTCCTTTAAATATGTATGTATGTATTAGCAAATACTTTCTATGCAAAAAAAAGCCCTGTGCAATATACCTCTTATTTGGCACATTCTTTTCCAAGAAATTATATATTTAGATTCAACACTTCTTCACAAACCAGTTTTCAGGTATGGTCAATGATGTCTACATATTTGGGAAATTTTTTCAGATACTGTTCAAATGAAATTATTCTTTCGACCCCAAATCAGGAAAATCTACATAATTACTTCCATGTCCAAATAAAGCAAAAAGAGAAATATATTCAGAAAAAAATTATATGTATGTCTGCATACAAGCAGTAGACAAGTTGGCAGAATTAATACTGTGATAAAGTGAACTTTCTTAAATTTTGTGAACACACAGACTGACTTCTTAACAAATTAAGAACCATGAAGGGGCTGGACCAGTGGCTCAGCGGTTCTGGCGCTTGCCCAGCATGAGCCAGTATGGGAGTTCAAACCCTAGCACCACGTACACAATTAAGTGTCAGAGGAATGAAGTCCACTTGAAAAGCTAAATAAAAATTGATTCTCCCTCCCTCTCTCTTTCTCTCTCTACTGTCCTTCTCTCTAAAAAAAAAAAAAAAAAAAAAAAAACAGAACCATTAAGACAGAGGCTTGGAGAGCTGTGTTGGGGAAAAGCTGTTCATAGGTCTTTTGCATTTCTACACATCTTACCATAAAGTTAACGAGCAAGATTTCTGCTGTTCTGAACATCTTTTCCAGGATGTTTTAATAACACATATCCTTGGAATGTGGATAGGTCTTCCTCTGAAGCAAAGAGAGGTATATGAATCTATTTGCTTTGTGAAGACACATTTATTGATGCGTGATTTGTGAAAAGTAATTTTTTTTCCATTTAGATGCAAGTTCTATGAATTTTGACCAATATATCATCATGTAACCACTGCCTCAATGAAGATACAGAAAACTTTCATTTCGCCAAAAATTTCCCTTGTGACCTTAGGTAGCCTATTGTTTTACTGCAGCCCAACCCCAGGAAAACACTCTTCTTTTAGTTTTGTCTTTTGCAGAATAGGGAATAGATTCAAATAGTATGTGGACTCCTGAATCTGGTTTCCTTCATTTAGCATAATACTGTGAAGATTCTTTCATGTTGTAGTGTGTAGCAGTAGTTTGTTTTTCTAAGGTTCTTATTTTTGCTGCTGCTCTTTTGCTGAGTAGTGTTCCTTTGATAGACAAACCACAATGTGTTCATCCACTTGGCAAACACTGAATATTTGGGGTGTTTCTATTTTTTTTTTCTGTAACTTTGGAAAAAAGCTACAATAGATACAGATTTTTTTGCAGAAGTCTGTTTCTAGACTGCTTTATTCCATTGATCTATATATCTATTCTCACTAGTGCAATTTAACCATCTTAGTTACTGTGGCTTTGTACTAAGCCTTGAAGTAAAGCTCAAAGTGTTCTTTTTCCCCTTCAATGTTTCTTTGTATATCCTATTTCCTTTGATTTTACAAATGTATTTTTGAATCAGCTTGCCTATTTCTCAAAAAACAAGAAAGCTGCTAAGATTTCAAACAGGGTTGTGTTAAATCCGTAGATCATTTATAGGAGAATTAACTTAATGATAATGAGTCAGAATTCACAAACAGAATGTTCCTGTATATGCATTTTCACACATCTTGATAGGTTTTCTCTAAGTATGTGATAAATCTGGGTATTGTTATAAATGATACTTTTTAAATTTTCAGTTTCTAATTAGCCATTCCTAATATATAGAAACAAACTTTTCTTATACTGACTTCATATCTGGCAAACTTGCAAAACTCATTATTTCTGAGAACATTATTCTTTGAATTTTTTAAAATTTTTGCCATCCATTAATAAAGATCATTTTGTTCATTCTTTTTTAGTCTATCTGCATTGTACTTTCTTTCTCTTATTACATTGGTTAGGACTTCCATTAAACTGTTTAAAAAAGAATGGTAAGAATAGATACCTTTGTGTTGCTTCTGGTCATTGGGGAAAAACATTTGGTCTTTCAATATTAAGTATGATATTAAAACTGAAGTTTTGAGATGAAACTACATTGCCCACCTCTTCTGGCTGATAAGACTGTGGAGTTTCCTTTGCTTTTGCTGGCAGATGGGACCTGCATAAGGTGCATGCCTCTGCAGCCCAGAAATGTTGCAGCTCTCAGTGGTGAAAAATGCCCTCCTGTGTTGCAGCAGACTTCAGCAGCTCACCATGAATCGCCTCTTCTTTCTGGATTCTTATCTCATGAATTCAAAGGATGAAATCCACAGACCAGGATGAATGAACAGAAGAAAATTTTATTAAAGAAACAGGAATAGAATTCCACAGGAAGGGACCAGATAGCATGTTTTCTTAGCTTGAGTGTGATCCACTAGGGATTTCTATAGCACTTGGGTCACTGCAATTGGTGCAAACTTATGCAAATCGGGGTTTGAGAGAAGAACTGAAGCTATTGGTTCAAACTTATACTAATTAGGATTTCAAAAAATGCTAACACTATTGGTCAAAATTTATGCTAATTAGGGTTTGGAAACCCAATAATGCTATTGGTTAGCCCTGAATTCCATTCAGGTTTGCCTTGCTTCCATTTTCTCCCCATTCTCTGGGAAGCAGGAGGTTGATGTTAGTGAGAGCACTGAGGGGAAGCAGAGAGTGTCTGGAGCTGCAGCATGGCATGAAGCCCATTTCTGCAGCAGGCATCTGTACCCTACCCAGATCTGGGTACCAAATGATGACAAGTCTGCATGCATGGGTGCACCCTTACTCAGCTCAGCCTGATTCCCTGTGCCTCAGGCCCACTGTACTTGCATGGAAGGTTCCTTGCAGCTTCAGGCTGCACTTACGACCTACACTGAAATACACATAGGCCACCACTCTGCCGCTCCCCCGCTCTCTCATTCTGCTGCTCTCCTGCTCCACTGCCACTTCTCAGCAGACACCATAGGCTGGCTACATGACTTGGCTGCAGAGGAACTCTGTCAATGCTAGTTATAAGTTTCCTGCATATCCTGAATCAGTTTGAGAAAGTTCTTTTTTATCCCAAATTTGTTGAAAATTTTACCATAAATTGTGTTGGATTTTCTCAAATCTTTCTTCTGTTCCTTATTTTTTCTTTATTTTACTAATAGAATAAATTATGTTTGTTTTCAAATGTTTAGCAGATCTTACAATCCTGGTATTTGCTCATGACTTATCCTTTGTAATGTATCACTGGATTTGATTTCTGAATTTTTTGCTAGAGTTTTCCATGTCTATGTCCATGAAAAATGTTGGTCTCCTTCCTTGCAATGTCTTTATCAGATTATGATTCCCTCATAAAATATGCACAAAATGTCCCTACTCATCATTTTTAATGATTATTTTTGTCTCTATAAAGCCTTAATGCATTAAGACAGTTTGACTATACAAAGTCTTAAATTTAAATCACCATAGCAATTATTGATAAAAATGATTATCTGAATCTATTAGTTCAACTTGATTATTGTGGAGAAAATTCTGATGCCAGTGTGTCTAAGCAATCTCCCTTTTTAAAAATTATGAAGCCTGTTCCTAAGTGACTTGTTTTGCCTTCTGGGTTGAATAATTGGGAGCATTTGAGTTTTTTCATTTTCCCCTCTTTGTAATGCAATGATGGCAGATTGCCGATTTTCCTGACTTGTGACTGATTCTCAACAAGAATCACTGAGATAATTGTAAAGGAAAAGCTATAATTTTTGAGGCTTTAAATCTAATATTCATGAAAATCGTCAACTATGACTATGTTTCTTCTATTTTCTAAAACCTGCCATGTGCCAGGAACTGAGCAGGCAATGATGTTGAAAGGTAAACAGCATATACTCCTTTGGACATTTTCCTACCTGGTCAGGGAGAACTAGAAATAAAGAGTCAGTTACAAAATACTAAACTCAATGCCATGATAAAGACAAGCAAAGCCACAAATGTTAAGAGTTTGAAGCAAAAAATAAGGAAAAGGTCTTCTGAGAGTTACTAAGCAGTTTATTGTTTTGCTTTGCCCCCCCCCCCCTTCCTTTGGATGGCAATAGGAATACATGATGAAGTTTTTAAAAACAAAGATAGTTCATTAGAAAACTTTTCAAATGTAAAGGATGAATGAAAAAACATTGACAGCAAACATATATATCCCCTCCTTTGAGCTTCTGAAACCAATATTTAACTGTCACATTACCATCATTCATCCATCCCTCCATCTATTCTCTATTTTATTCAAACATTTCAAAGTTGTACACTAGGATACTTCCTCCTAATACTTCAGTATGTGTAACATTACTTAGAGTGCAACAGTTATTTATAGTTTATTTCCTTTGAGGCAAAATTTACCTACAGTGGAATGCATGCATCTTCAATGTATCCTTCATTGAATTTCAATAAATTCCTACACCTGCACAAGCCAAATCCTTGTCAAGATAGAAGATAATACATTGATCCCGGAGATATCCATTATCTCCCTTTCCAGTAAATCTGGTTTCATCCCCAGATGAAAACCATTGTTGCTGTTTTGCCTGTCCTAGAAATTTTCATTCAGTATATTTTTGAGATTAATTGCTGCATGTAGTTGGGATTGATTCCCTCTGATTGTTGAGTTAGGTTTGCTTTGTATGGATATATCATAGATTGTTTCTGTTTTGGTTTTTTGTTATGTTTCGCTTTGTTTTTGCTTTCCTATTACTGAATTTCAGGACCATTCTCATGCTTTTGGCAATTATAAGTAAAGCTTCCATGAATATTTTTTCTTTTTTAAAAGAGAGGTGAAAGAGAGAGTTAAATTTCTTTTTATATTGTTTTTATTTTTCCTCTACTCAGTTGTATACGTGGTGCTGGGAATTGAACCCAGGTTCTTGCACATGCGAAGCAAGTGCTAAGCCCCCTCTCCAGCCTTGAACATTCTTTTTTAAGTTATTTTGTGGACATATGCTTTAATTTACTTTGGATATATACCTAGTAGTGAAACTGTTGGATTTCAAGGTAGGCTTATGTGTAAGTAGGCTGCCAGAACTTTGCCAAAAGTGATTTTACCATTTTAACCCTTTCCATGCTAGTGAATAAAGGCTCTGGTTATCCCCATGTCCTCACCAAGACTTGGTATTATCAGACTTTTGAAATTTAGACATTCTTGTGAATGCATATTGATAAAACATTATAATTTTAATTTTATTTGCCTATGTTTCATGTCTATGAAAACTTTGCCAATCCCAAGCTATAACCTGTCCTAAATGATGAACATACTCTCTTTCTAAAAGCTTTACAGCTTTAACTTTTACTTTTAGGTCTAGCATGCACCTAGAATTAATTTTAGTGTAATTTTTATGTGAATTAAGGATCAGTATTCATTTTTCCATTATGGATTGTCATATATGCATTTGTCTATTTTTCATATGGATTTCTAGTGTTTTTAGCACCTTTGGTTGAAAAGAAAACATTCTTTTCTCCATTGGATTGCTCTGCTACCTTAGTTGAAAATTAAATTACCATACGTATAAGTATAGGATTATATGTTGGTCTGTTCTGTTCTGTTAATTAATTTGTTGATCCCTCTCCTAGTACCACAATGTTGTTTTGTTTTTCTTTAAGAAAGAATAAAGAAAGGGAGAAAGAGAGAGAGAGAATAAATTTTATTTATATTTTCACCTAGCCTTTGTTTCCCCAACACTTAGTTGTATATGTGGTGCTAGTATTTGAACCCAGGTCTTCACACAAGCCAGGCAAGTGCTCCAATGCTGAGCCACCACTCCAGCCCAGTACTGCAATGCTCAACTATTATATTTCTATCCTGAAATTAGGTAGAGAATGTACTCCAACTCTGTTCTACTTTTTCAAAATTGCTTTGATTATTCTAGATCCTTTACATTTCCAAATAAATTTAAAATCAGCTTGTCAACTTCTACCAAAAAAGGGGGAGTGGAGGGTTGGGTTGAATGTATGCATCAATCTGAGGGAAAAGAGTGGAAGAATTTTAAATAAGTGATACAATATTAACGGATTTTAGCTTACACTAGGATTATTGTAGAAAATGAATTGGAAGGAGACTGAGACACAGCTTCAATGATGCAAGTGAGAGAAGATGGCCTCAAGTAAAGCAATAATTATGTCCATAGAGAAAACAGGCCATCTGGAAAGCTGTAGAGAGGTGAAATAAAAGGTTCCATTTGAAGAAAGGGCTCCATGATTAAAAAAAAAAATGTAGTAGCAGCAAATTGAGTCTGATTTCCTTATTTCTTATTTTACAAAAAGAGGTAAAGTTAATTGGGAAAGTCACTTAACATATTGCCAGTGAATCCTTATTGATTGATCAGAATATTCACAAGTATAGGTAACAAGGATCACTGAGGAGCTAAAAATTGGGTACGAAAGAATAACAAATATAGTGACCAAGAAACTTGGAAACCACTACACAGCTCAGCTTCCCAGCATTCTATGTGAACCTCTCCAAGCCCATTTCTCTTCAAATCATTTTACCAGTGGTGACAGAGGTGACTTTTTTCACAATTATATTCTGGATTATTGTTGTCAAAAACAAACTGGTTTTATAGCAACTGGTCCAGCTCTTTGCCGCCACTTCTGTTCTAGACAAAAAATAAAACTAGCTAGTTGAAATGAACCAACCATGCTCTGATTTTTATACAAATATACACTATAATTCCCCTTTTAGGGAAAAAACTTCAATGCAAGCTCAATTTTCAGAATTCAAACAAAAGAAGAGCTCTTTCTCAAGCAGCTCACAAATATGCACTGTAAATGACTAAAGGACACAAGAGTTTTGTGCTTTATATGAAGTAATGACATGTGGATTACACCCCATCTATTAGGAAAGAACACTAGAGAATGAGGACCAATTGAGTTACAAGCTCCAGAGATCTCTTCTTATTCTCTGTTGAAAGCCACAGAATTGGCAAATTTTACCTGATTTGAAAATTATCTCTGTCCTCAGTTACCCGGGGAATTCTTTCAGCAAAAAAACCTCCTTAAACATGTAAGAGGATTGTATGAATAAGAATAAAAGATTTCTACCAGGAACATTTTGGTGTAAGTCTCTTGGCCTTGGGACTAAGTCTCAAATACCCCATTAATTAAGGGGACAAGATATTCTGAAGTTGGTTGTTTTGCATCATGTAGCTAGAACAACTGGTTTATTGACAGATGTCTGTGTTTCTCCATTTGTCCTTCTTGTGTTTGAAGATAATGAATCAATACAAACCCTCAGGAGTCTCAGTGCATCTATAATCACAGTGGAAACTGGCAAAATTCTGAAAACATCTATTCACACAGTCATCTTGGTCTGTACATGAGGGGTTAGATGACTATGCCAGCTGAAATAGGATAGCTTTGCAGCATGATGTTATAAAAAATGAGACCATGTACATTAGAGTAATTATTATATTGAAATACTTACTTTATCCCTAAGAAACAGGACTACATCTGACTTTTAATTTCTTCTTATTCATTTTGTTATTTCCAAATGTCCAAATGCAGTTTGAGTCAATTTTATAATATAAAGTTTTATTTAAAGACATAAAGTTTAGATATTAAAAATTTAAAATAATCTACATAATTTGGAATACTGAGTGGGAAATAGCAGTGAAATCTGATAGATGTAAATCCCAATGTTATGGTTCAGTTCTATATTTTGCAAAATAACAAGGGAAGCAAAATCTCACTTAACAGGTTCATATTCAAAAAGAGACAGGGGACAGGTAGAGGAAAGGAGGAAGGAAAAGAGACATAAATAAGTAAACAAAATCAAAGCCTGTTAAAATGAGTTGACTACAATTTCAAAATAAGTCTGTGTTTTGCATGGCTACTAAAGGCAGTTAATGGAAGATGACTTCCATTAGCACATCAGAAGAAGGACCTCTGTGTCATCTGCGGGTCTGCCACCTCATTGGTCACACTACCTTTTAAGAACACTGTGGAAATGGGTTGCAATTGAGAAAAAAAAGCAAACTGGATGGTGATGAACATCTAGAAAACATCTTTACAAAATGATGGATAAAGGAATTTGACAAAAAAAATTTTTTTTAAAGAGAGACAGAGAAAGGGAGAATCAGCTTTATTTAGTTTTTCATATGGCCCTAGTTGCTCTAACACTTAGTTGTTGTGTACATGGTGCTGGGGTTTGAACCCAGGTCCTCTGTTGGGGTGTAGCCTTCACCCCCATTTCAACAGCTGCCCTAGAGGGATCTTGTTACTATTTCCACAAGTTCCTTCTGGAAGAACTGCTAGGTCCTGCTTTGTTAAGCTTCCTAATTGTTATGCAAAATGAAGATTGGAGTGGGTGGGAATGTACTGTTACCTAGTTGTTTGTCTGTACTCGAAATTTGCATAACCCCTGGCAACTCCCTTAGAAGGATTATTGATTCCTTGGCTGTCTCCCCTCCTCCCTATATAAAAACCCTGTGTGCCTTGATAATAAACGGATTCTGAGCTGCCATCAGCTGCATGTGGTTGCCTCATTTCCCAGGCTGGGAGGAAGGGGTCCCTGGACCAGGAGGGGCCCAGTTTCCAGCCATCTGCACTCATCCTTCTCCTGATTGGCTCCGGGGGGTGGGGGGTGGTAATCCAGCTCCCCACAGTCCTCGTGCTTGCTAGGCAAGCGCCAAAACTACTGAGCCACTGCTCCAGCCCCAACAAATTTAATCTAAATTTGGGATATATGCAATAGCTCTCTAATGTTGTCTACACACACACACACACACACACACACACAAAGATCAGCCTAATTTTAGACTGATGTTCCTTAGACAATAAATTTGTCTTGCTGGGATTATAAAACATAAAACTCTCTCATCAATAGATAGGTCACCCAGATATAAACTAAGTAAAGAATCTTCAAAACTAAAAAATACTATTAACCAATTAACCCAATAGACATCTGTAGAATATTTCAACCATCACCCACTGCATTCACTTTCTTTTTAGCTACATCTGGAACTGTCTTTAATATAGTTGATATTTTAGGACACAAAGCAAGTCTTAACAAATAAAAAAAAAGAGTTAATTCCTTGCATCCTATCAGATCATAATGGGATGAAATTAGAAAACAAAAACAAGATAAAAACAGAAATTATTGTAACACCTTGAGATTAAATAATACAATTTTGAGTAACAAATGAGTCATAAAAAATAAGGGAAAAAGTAAAAAAAAATCTTAGAAACAAATGAGAATAGAGATACAACAGTCTTTGGGACAGTATGGAGACAGTTCTAAGAGGAAAGTTTATAGCATAGAGTACATACATTAAAAAATAGATCCCAAATAAATAATCTATTGTTATACCTCAAGGTCCTACCAAAGGAAGTACAAATTAATTCCAAAGTCAGTAGAAGACAGAAAATAATTAAGACCAGAGCAAAAATTAATGAAATTGAGCATAAAAAAATAAAGGATCGATTAAACAAAGAGTTGTTTCTTTAAAAATATAAAGATTGATAAATCCTTAGCCAAACTGATCAAGAGAAAGAGAAGACCCAACTCAACAAAAATAGAGATGAAAAAGGATATCAGAAGACTATTAGACACTATTTTGAAAATTTATACAAACATTAATGGCAAATTTTAGAAGATGCTTACAAATGTCTATACACACATGACCACCCAAAATGAACCATGCAGATATAAAAAAAACAAACCAATACCACGCAATGAGACTGAAGCATCAATTAAAGCCTTACAACAAAGAAAAACAAAGGACTAGATGGATTCTGAACTGAATTCTACCAAACTTTTCAGGAAAAATTGATGCCAACCTTCCTCAAATTATTCCATGAGATAGAAAGGAAAGGAACCCTCCCAAATCCATTCTGTAAAGTCAGTATCACTCTAATACAAAAACCAAACAAAAAAAAGACAAGGAAAGAAAACTGTAGACCAGTACCCCTGATGAACAAAGACACAAAAATGCTTAATAAAATATTTGCGAAGTACATACAAAAATACATTGAGTAGATAGTACACCATGATTCACTTTCATCCCAGAAATGCAAGGTTGGTTCAACATACACTGATCAATAAATCTTATTCACTTTGTAAATAGAATTACGGACAAGAATCACACGATCATTTCAATAGATGCAGAAAAACTTGTCAAATCTAGCATCCATTCACATTTTTTAAAAAAGCTGGAGAAACTAGGGATAGGAGGAACTTACCTCAACATTTTAAAGGCTATATATAACAAACCCAAAACCAACACTATACTGAAAAACTATAAGCATTTCCTCTAAAATCAGGGAGAAGAAAAGGATTTCCATTCTAACTACTTCTATTCAACGTAGTTCTTGAAATTCTAGCCAGAGCATCCTGGCGAAAGAAGGATATTAAAGGGATATAAACAGGAAAAAACATTAAATTATCTCTGCTGATGAGATCCTATATGTACAAGAACCAAAAACTACACCAGAAGACCTCTAGAGCTCATAAACAAATGAAGCAGAGTAGCAAGATACAAGATTAATATAACATACAAAAAATCAATAGCTTACTCATACTCCAATAATGAACCTACTGAGAAATAAATCAGGAAAACTCCTATTTACAGTAACCAGAAAAAAAATATTTAAATACTTGGGAATAAATCTAATCAAGTAGCTGAAAGATCTCTACAGTGAAAACTATGGAATACTGATGAAAGAAATTGAAGATGACCTTAGAAGATAAAAAAACCTCTCATGCTCTTGGATAGACAGAATTAACATTGTCAAAATGGCCATAATACGAAAAGGATTACAAAGGATTACATAGTTTCAATGTAATGGCCATCAAAATATGTATGACAATTCCTCACAGAACTAGAAAAAAGAATCCTAAAATTCATTTGTAAGATAAAAAAAGATTCAGAATAGCCAAGGCAACACTGAGCAAGAAGAGCAATGCAAGCAGCATCCCAATATTTGATCTCAAATTACATTATAGAGGTATAGAAAAAAAAACAGCATAGTATTGGCATCAAAACAGACTTGAATACCAATGGAATAGGACAGAAGACAAAGAGACAAACCCAAATCAATATAATCATCTGATATATTACAAAGGTGCCAAAAACATACATTGGAGAAAAGATAGCTTTTAAACAATCAATCCTGGGAAAACTGTATATCCATATACAGAAAAATGAAAACAGACCCCTATCTTTCTGACTGTACAAAAGTCAACTCAAAGTGGATCAAATACATAAGAATTAGACCAAAATTTTCATACCTCTCAAAGAAAAGATAGGTTCAATACTCCAACATATGGTGTAGGAACTTCTTTAACAAGAACCTTAGAGATCAAGAAATAAAATCAAGAATCAGTAAGTGGCACGTCATCAAATTAAAAAGCTGTAATCTGTAAAAAAAAAAAAAACAAACAAAACAAAAAAACAAGTGCATGAAGAAAGAACCTTAGAATGAGAGAAAACTTTTATCATCTACTCTTCTGACAGGGTATTAATATCCAGAATATTTAAGAAACTCAAAAACTTAACACCAAAAATAAAAATAAAAAGCAAATAACCCAATCAATAAATGGGCAAAAGAACTAAATACATACCTCTCAGGAGAAGAAATATAAATCACCAATACATACATGAAAAAATGTTTAACATCCCTAGCAATTGGGGAAGTATAATCAAAAGTACATTGAGATTTCATCTTACTGAAGCTAGAATGGAAATAAGAATGTGGGGGAAAAGATACACTCCCACATTGTTAATGTGAGTGCAAATTAGTACAACCACTTTGGAAATCAGTATGGAGGTTCTTCAAAGCCACAAATATGAGTGGTAATCAAAGTCATTTTCTTGAATTGGTGGAGAAATCAGATAATAAGGAAAGTAAAAACTGCTTTTAAACTGAATTTGGCTCTCTGGTCAGCTGTTCTCCCACTGTTTTGATTCTGGGCTGGGAAGGAGTTGAGACTCACTATTTTTCCTCCATTATTTTCTATGAGTCATTTTATTTATTCATTCATTCATTCATTTGTCTTGCTCATGCTTTTGAAGTAGAGTGTTTTCTTTCTGGTGTTTCAGTTATTGTGCAGTTTTTTTATTTTCAGCTCTGACCCAGCCTGGTCAGACTTGTTAGGGGAGTCTATATGCAGAGTCACTGTAGGGTTTCACTCCCTTCTTGGCTGGACATCTCTCACACATCCCTCTTTCTGGGAGTCACGCCATATCCTGCTGGGAGGAGAGTGGAATTTATCAGCCTATCCTCCATCCCTTTCTAAGCTTGGAGGAGATGACTCAGGGATCACCAGATTTGGCATGAATGTAATTGGTCTCTGTTCCCTGAGCTCCAATGCCAACCAGGCTCCTTATCCCAGAACTCAGATAGCCTTTTTCAAGTAGAGTTCTTTGCGCTTCTCAGATTTGTAGACTGAATTTGCCAGTGTTGAATTGCTGTTTTGGTTCATCTTATGGAGCTGCTTTAATAGTGTGGCTTCCTCTGAACCACTTTATTCCATTTCCAAAAGGAATAAACTACGTGATTAAAAATATGTTGCATGGGGCTAGAGTGGTAGCTCAGTGGTTGGAGTACTTTCTTGGCATGCTCAAGGATACTGGTTCAAACCCCAGCACCACATACACAACTAAGTGTTGTAGAAATAAAGGCCAGATAGAAAAATAAATAAAATTGATTATCTCTCTCTCTCTCTCTCTCTCTCATTCTCTCCCTATCTCTTAAATAAATAATAATAATAATAATAATAATAATAATAATAATAAAAGATATTGCAAATATAGTTCATCAAGACTAAAAAAAAAAAGCTGGGGTAGTAATTCAAAAGAAAGGTAGGAATATTCAAAGAATGAGAGAAGTCCCTGAAGAGGAAATAAAGAAGTAGAAGAAAGAATAAGACCTATTGCTGTAGAAAGAGAGGTGAGGAGAGTAAGAGTAATAAAACAGCAAGCAAGTAGAGAAAATCAACACCAATCCCCCACCCAATATCAAACAAAAAATTTTTAAAAATTAAAAATCCACTACCACTTAGAAAAACAAAATGAAATGAAATAGTGAAAGGAAAATAAATAATAATACAGGAAAAAATAGAAACATATGTGTATATGAATATCCATGGAGCAATCAGCAAATATAGCTAGAACAACAACAACAAAAAGATAATCTCTTAATTTAAAATACTTGATTTTTTCAGCTGATGTAGCTGAAGATGAGTATTTACAGCCTATTCCAAATTGTTCTTCTGTCCCTTAATTTCTTAGCTATATGTCTCTTAGAACCAAAATGGTGTCATATTAAACCCAACCTCCTTTTGTGATTTTTGCCTCTCTGCTGGCGTGAATTGGATAGGATGGCTCTCAGCTTCTCTGCTCTCCAGTACAGGGGGGATGGAACTGGAAGCACCTTCTATTGAGATTTTATCTGGACATCTTAGATTGCCTCTCTTCCTGGCTGGAAGTGGTACAGAGCTCTATTTGGGAAATTCTAACTGTTGGGGTCAAGCTTTAAATGTATCTTTGGAATTTTGTTTGGGATCTTTATTATAGAGCAATTAAATCTGTGCACGCTAGGGCTGAGTAGGTGCTGATCTCAGCTGGGTGTCTGGTATCAAAGGGCAGGGTAACTGACCTCTCCAAGTAGATGGAGCACAGCAGGTTTTCCCACCACCAAATAGGAATTTCCAAGTCTCAATCCCCAAATGTAATCATGCCCACATGATTAACTTTCCCCCAATTCTTTTCAGTTGATCATCGGTGCCACAGAGCCCAAAAGGAAATTGGGTTGCACTCTCCTGTTCCCAATGTAATCACATTGCCTGGTCAATTTCCTCTCTCCTTTTCCACTAGGGTTTCCCCACCACAGAGCTCAAATAAGAGCAGGCTGCACTCTCCTCTGTGCCTCTGTCTTGAATCTGCCTGCATCCACCATTCACTATAACTGCTTTT
>PVKS010008058.1:0-62500 GCA_004027875.1 Aplodontia rufa
CAGGAGTGCCCCCCCTAATTACCCTCCCTTATCCCACCCTTCCCCTTCCCACTATATCTATAAAAAGTATTAGGTTGTAAAACATTACATCTTATCTGGATTTAACACATGCTAATAGACCAACTTTCTCATTGTCCAGGGTCTAGTCCCCACCTCCACAGATGAGTGGAAACAATCGACCCTTAGATCTCTGGGTTAAGCTGATAACAATTACATTGTATATTATTCTCCTTTAACTAAAAAATTTCATTTTCCTAAGAGAATTTTATCTTAAAGAAATATCTTTAATGTTTGATATTATTTTATTGAGTACTTTGATTCTTCTCATAGATAATAAGAATGTATACAAAATGCATATGCATTTAATTTTTTATTCACTTTAAATTCTGTTACTGCTAAATCTTACATATAAAATATTTTAAGGTGTTTTGTGCAATGAAAAATTATTTAAGCTATTACTTGTACCTGATTGATCAGAACAATGCAAATACATTACCTCTTTTGATAAATATTACACTTTACAAATGCATTGTTAAATGAGGGATTTTTTAGGAATTGTAAAATGAAAATTATTAGAATTTATTGGAATAACTAATTATTCTGTTTCCACTGTTTTTCTACCTTTCATTTTAATAGATGTGTAAGTACTAAGAAATTTTCATAAGACCAAGTTAGGAGTTTGGTAATAGCTATGACACATTTTGATTTATATGCTATATGTCACACAGTGACCACTTAGAAGTGGATAATTTGGTAATTTTGTCTTTGTGCACACATCACAGATATATATCTAATACCCACTAAGGTAGCTCCTACATTACCAGGAGGTATAATCATTGACTTCAATGTGTATCACAGCCCATCTTTAACTGAAATATTCTTACACAGCTCAGGACTGTATTTCAACTAAATAGGTTCTTCAATTTCACCAAAAGCTTTCTAAATTGAAAGGCTAGATGTTTTTCAGCCACTTAAGTCATGTAAGTTCCATTTGTTTTCTGATAAATCAAAAAACAGTACAATAAACATTTCTTAAGAGATTCCAGTGGTTATTAATTTTACTACTTAGACATTGTTAAAGACAACTTTTTATAGAGGTAACAGCTATCAACAAAACTCCCATAAAATTGTAAATGGCATATTTTAGGAATTTTATAATGTCTTCTTTTACAATTGTTTTGGGATAAATATAATAAAAAGGTTGAGTCATTAAACAAAATCTGTCATCACTCTTACCACCTCATTCTGCAATACATATGAATTATAACTGCTAAATTATCCCATTTCAAATGCCAAGCTTTTCCTTTATAGAGTTGCATATAAGAAATCCAGATAAGATGTAATGCTTTACAATCTAATACTTTTTTTAGAGTTATAGTGGGTAGGGGAAGAGAGGGATAAGGGAGGGTAATTGGGGGGGCACTCCTGGGGATAAATGCAATATCCAGAATACATAGACATTTTATATTATTTTGTTAAAATCTTGTAAGGTTGCTCAAAAATAAAATATATAAAAAAAAGAAATGTGCGACATTAAATCTTTACTGCCAGTTCACACCTTCACTAAGAGGACTTCTCAGACATCAGAGCTCAGATGATGCCTTTTTTTTTTTTTTTTTTTTTTGCTGCCCCTGACCTTTAAGTACACCAGGTAAAAGGTCTAGAAGAGTTGACAGGCATGCTCATCTTATGTTTAAAACAAAACAAAAGTTGATTGTAGAAGTGAGATAGAGAAAGAGCAGTATGAATTCCAGTTGACAGCATATTCCAAAGCATAGCAAGCTAAGGAAGGATGCACATCAGCTTTTCAGATCTGGGTTGGAAACTGCACCCGTTTTCACTTTGGAAGTCCTCCTCCCCCATTTTGAATCGATGGAGATTATTTCTTTTGCACTGTCTGTCTTGAGCATTAGGTAATTTGAGACAGAAGAAGCTCTGAACCCAGAGTCATGTCCTTCCCAAATCCTCAAACCAAGGCAACACATTTGGCTTAGGCCTCACTAAACACTTGACCTTCTAAGAAGTGCAAGAGGTCATAACAGAGAGCTTACCCAGATGTAGATGCTATAACCTACCTGACACCTGGACTGTGTAGCGTAGCTGATTGTTCCCAGGGTACAAACATATATAGAACATAGCCTAGCTGAACACTGTAGGTGGCTGTAACACAATGGTATTAGTATATCTAATTATGAAAAAGTACATAAAATACAAGGTGTAAAAGATTAAAAAAGGTAAACCTGTATAAGGCATTAACATGAATAGAGCTGTAGGACTGGAAGTTGCTCTGCTGAGTCAGTGAACAGTGAGTGACAGTAAAGTCTAAACACAATACACGCAGGCTTTACTAAATTAAAAAATATTTCTTCAATCATAAATTAAATTCAGCATATTATAACTACATTATAAAGTTTCAAAGATTTTATTTTTGTAATAAGCATAACTTAAAACACATTGTGTGTTTGAAATATTTTCTTTATATCCTTACTGTATATTTTTTTCTATTTTTAAATAGGTTTTTTTACATTAAAAAAAATCTAAGACCACAGCATGCATATCAGCCTAGGCCTACACAGGGCAAGAATTATTGATAATTACACTTCCTCTTCACGTTTTGTGCTATCAGAAGGTCTTCAGGTTCAAGAATATGCATGAAGCTTCCATCTGCTGTGATGACAATGCTGTCCTCTGGAATCCTCCTGAGGACCTGCTTGAGGCTCTACCTGAGGATGTGTCACTCTTTAGAAATGTCCGTGGTGGTTTCCTTAGTTTATATCTTATTTTCATCACAGATCTCTTCTAAGCAGATAATGAACCATAAAAATTCATCTCTATTAATAAAAAACTTTCAGTGGTGTGTTCATGTTTTCAAACATTTTAAGGAGTTGTTGAAGTCTGCAAAATTCAGTTAAATCCCCCGTTTTGAATTTTCTTGGGGGTTTTTCATTCTCTTCTGGTATTTTCTTTTTTCATCTCTTCTTTAACTGTGCATTTGAAAGGTAACATGAATATTTAAAGTCCACAATAATTTTATGGGACCACTATTGTATGTTTAGTCTGTCGAATATGGAAACATTATCATGCTGTATATGACTGTAATATATATATATACGTATATATATATATATATATATATATATATATATATTTACTAATGTAGTAGGAAAAGTACAAAAAAGGACCAAAATGTCATGAAAAAAATCCCCAATTATAAGAGAATAAGTTTAGTATTCATCTTCAATAATTGTAAAATTGCATGTAAATATATAGCCATTTGTTCAAACAAAATATGCACAATACCAGTACCCTCAAACTTTAATGTACCTACAAATCATATGGGTGTCTTGTTAAAATTCCAAGTGTGATTTTATCACTCTAATAATGGGACAGATGTTCTGTGGTTCTAACAAGCATCCAGGTAATGCTGATTTGCTGCTGGTCTGCAGACTGTACAATTATTCTCTAAACTATAAGATGCAGATATTATTTCAACTTGGAATAATGTGTAAATATATTGGTACCTAAACATAAATAATTTTAGATATATAATTGGTGTACAAAGTACATATAAATGTATAAATATATTTAAATATATAAGCCTATTGTCAGCAGGTCTGGGTCCATGTGTATGATAAGCCAATTATAAAATAAATTGTTCTATTATAATAAGATTTTATGACCTATGCTATCTACAACTTGCTGAAGAAATAATGAAGATTTTAATCTAAAATCTAATGAGAGAGTTAAAATTACAAAAAGATAGCTTATTCCTTTTCTCCACACAGGCAGTTACCGATGGATTCTCTTCTGTCTTCCTATTGAAGCACTCTCTTTATATAATCAGTTTCCTTAATGATTTTTACAAATTAGATTATGTTATCAAGCTATTTTTATAAATAACAAATGATTCTCAACTTTATCAGATCCAAAACCCATTTTTATAACAAATACAGTACCTTACTGCATAACCATCACTTCATTAATATATTCACATAATCTTGCACCAAAGACAGTTTCATAATAAATGAATAGAAGAAGAAAAAAGATAGAAAAAAAGGAAAGAAAAAATCAACTTGTGAAATTTAGGGGAGTGTTTAAGAAAAACTGATAAGGCCTATTGTAAAGTCTGGTAAGGAAAATTGAGATGCCAAGTTTTTATTCTTTGTATCCCACACATCCTGAATATACTCAATAAAGACTTATCCTAGATTTATTTGATATTAAAGAGAATATTGAAAAAAGATTTAAAAATTATACATCTATTAATTTTTTTTAAAGAAAGAGGGGACAGTGAGAGAGGCAGAAAGAGAGAAGCATTTTTTATTTAGTTTTTCATGTGACTTTAATTCCTCGGACACCCCTTGTGTATATGGTGCTGGGATTTGAACTCGCGTACTCGCGCATGCAAGGCAAGCACCATAACCGCTGACCTACTGCTCCAGCCCCTACATCTATTAATTTAAGAAAATTAATAACTTTGTGTATTGAACTTTGAAAATTATCAATGAAATTGCTATTTTCTAAGTCAATTTTGTATGAAAACTTAGTAAAGCACAATATAATTATTACCTTTTCTGTGAAAGAAGTATATCATTAAGATTTTCTGAGACATGTTAGTATGTATACTGCAGTGGAAATGGACAATTCCAACTATTTTTTTTTAAGTCATATTATACTGATTTCAAATGTGGATCATATATTAAAAGAAATTGGGGGGGCTGGGGAAGAATTGTGTTTCATGTTCAAAACCTTATCATAATAATCCACCAGAGCTACTAGAGGTCTAATTTAATTCCTCATTGTACTACTTAGGGGAAAAACATAAAGAACAGTTTTGTTGTTAAAATGTAGTAAAACCCTTAAAAAGGAAAGTCCTCAATCCAAAACACATGTTGCACAGCATCAAATCATTGAAGAATACTATCCTGTTCTTTTGTCCAGGTATTCTGTTTTTCAAGATTAATTTTTCAATTATCTTTTAATATAGTCTTTCAAAATAAAATGAATCATCTGGACAATATAAATACATAAGTTAAAGGCAGCATCTGTCACTGAAATAAGTGAAATCCATTTAGGATAGTCACTTTAACAAAAAACATAGTCATTTTTTCATAATTAGAATTACTGTATTCTACCAAAAATGGGACATGCACTATTAATACAAATGTTTTTGAAATCTTATTTGGACTCTCCATGATAATTCATAGTTGTCATAATCACATCAGAAAAAATTTGTAGGTGATTTATCAAAATAGAAAACAATTAACCATATACGACAGAAATTGAAAATCTATATTTCTATTTTAGTAAGATATGTACATGTGTTATGAAAATAAGCCTGTATATTTTAGGATTGATTTTGAACTATTTATGCCATATTAATTTATACAATTAATTTAGCAAATAAAAATCCCTTGTTCCTTCCTACTCACTTTTCAATCCAGTGAGATTTTCTACAAGGTTCATTCTTATTTGTGTCTGTGCCCTTGAAATCTACCTCTCAAGCTGCCTTGTACAGTTGCCACAGCTTGGATTTTCCAGACACAACTTACATTAGCCTGCCAGGGACTAATTCATAAAATATTTCTAACACCACAAATTAGTTCTGAGCCATTTTACAGCTTTGGAAAGTCTATACCATAAAGAATGCTCCCTTTCATTCCAAATCCATTTGCATTTTATTTGTGCCTCAAAGGAAGAACAATCCAAACTGATTAGAATCTGCAGACACTGTGCATAATGAAAAATTAATTGCATCAATCTTTTCACTGTAGTGGTCTTAACAACTCATTTTCAACTGGTCATTTTTCCACCTGCTCACCAGGGCCCAGGCAGCTGAGGCAAGCATATCTTTGACATTTACAGAATACCAATGAAGCTAAGGTCACCAGTACATCATGAAAGTGGGAGCTGAGAATTCTGAAAGAGATATGAGCTCTTTGGATGAGCTGAAACTATTAAGTGACAGTGGAGGGCAAATACATGCTATGACAACCCATCTAAGAAAGGTTTAAATTAACAAAGCACAAAGGAAAAGAGAAAGTCTAAATCACCAATAGCAAAGGTTAGGGTAACGCTACCACATTGGAGATTGACATAATGTGCTGCTGACAGTGGCCGTAAATCAACAACTGCATGCTAACATGGTTGTAGGCAATTTTGTATGGCCGGTGGCAGTAGTCCTGTGATGCATATGCATCAGAATGGGAGTCTTGCTTTTGAAAAGGAATTGTAATTCACTGTACTTTCTAAAATACACATTCTGGCCTTATTCCTTTGACAATGCTCTTTATATTCTAATCATACAGCATACATGAAAGTCCCACTTAGTGTATAAAGTTTTATATTTTAAGCAAAATCTTATACTTACTGTTTTTAATAAATTCTGAACAAGGCATCTTACACTTTTCTGGATCTTTATACCTAAATAAATCCAAAGGTTTTTTGGTTTCTTTTTGTTTTGGGGCAAGGGAGATCTTGGCTTTGACATCCAAATCAGCACACAGAGAATCAGTTAACTTGCAGCTACATATTCAAGGCAACATTCAGAATCAAATTATTTTCTAATTTTAGCTATGGTTCCAAAGGTCCTTGCTACTGAAAATCAGGATCACAAACCAATCTTGTACACAGCCTCAGATGTACTGAATTAAACTGTTCATTTTAATAAGACTTCCAGCTACTCAAAAGGAATGCATGTCAAAATTCAATGTGATAATACATAACTAAAGAGCCTGCTAAAACAGATTCCTAGGTCTACCTCCAGACATTCAGATTCAGTATTCCTAGAATTTACAAGATTTTGAACATCTAATGAACTTACAGGTGATTCTCATATGCTGGTCTATGCATCACATGAGCATGGGCTGGAGCCATGGCTCAGAGGCTAAGGTGCTTGCCTTGCATGTGTGAGGACACAGGTTCCAACCCTAGCACCATGTTCACAATGGAGTGTCATAGCAACGGAAGCCATGTGAAAAACTAAATAAAATTGCTTCTCTCTTTCTCTCTCACTGTCCCTCTCTTTTTAAAAAAATGAGCAAAAATAAACATCACATCCTGGCTATTTTCCTTCATTTCTCATAACGTGACTGTATTTAAAATATGTAATTATATAATAAAAATAAATGAAACTAATCCACTCTTTTCAGTCATTTTTTGAAAAGATAATAGTTGTTGTCTTTCTAATTTAGAAGAACATCAAAGAAAAGTGTTTTGGGCAGCTTTTGTGAAACTGACTAAATTAACTGACAAGAACAACATATAAGAGGGAACATCCAGTAGGCTCATGGTATTAGAGGTCCCGGTTCATAGACATCTGACTCCATTGCTCTGGACCCAGCACCAATCCAGGGCATGCCCTAAGTGATGCACCTTCTCCACCCATGTCCCCACCTGCCTACAGTTTATGCCTAGTCCATTTAAAATAGGATGGACTAACAAGGCTATAGCTTTCATAAGCGAATCATCTCACCTCTGACTATTCTTGCGTTAACAGCACTTTTGGGGGGACAATTCATATCCAAGCCATAACAGAAGGTATTTTATAGAAAAGTATCTAGATATTAACTTTCAAGCCTTTGTATGAAAAAGATGGAGTAAAGCATCTTCCTTATGTTCCATCACCCTGATATGATTGGACAAAGGAAGGGAATCTCAGTGAAAGGGACCCAAGTTTCTTCAAGGAAAATCCTGCGGATGTGACATATTCTGCAAAAATTAGCACCTTAACGTAGGTGGAAAAAGGTTTGTTTTGAGGTTTGAATAGTTAGATGTAAAAGATTGATCTAAGCAAATACATTATTTTGAGAAATAGACTTCTTCTACAAGATATCCTCAGAAGATAAAGATATGAATGAATGGCTACTAAACAAACAAACAAAAAACCTGTACCTAGTCAAAGTTAGCTTTAACCTCTACCCCTGAATACCTAACTGTCATTGAGAGAGTTTGTAAAGCCCAAGGAATCATTACTCAGAAATTTTTTTACTGTTACTGCATCTTCAGTTTCATTTTGAGTCTCCATGACACTTTTGCTTGGTCTTATACTTAATTTCAAGACTTTTTCAAATCTTTAGTCATGAATCTTATGCTAAAAATAGCCACATCTCATATGCAAATGATTAATCATATATGTATGAAAAGATAAATTTCAAAAGTAAATATTAATTTTCCAAAGTATATGTTGGTTATATGATCATCTTTATTACTTTATTCTTGAAATAGAGTAGGCATGTTACAATGATTCTAATATTCCCTGCATCATTCACACAGTTAAGTGATGTAATACTCAGCATAGTATAAAAAAAGCTCATTTACTGTGTAATCAAAACCCTAAAATCTATTCATTGATTATTTATAAATAATTTTATCTGAAAAATATATATACCCTTTAAGGTACAATGAAGAGTATAAATTTTTCAACATCTTTTTTTTTCAGTATTGAGGATTAAAACCAGTTGTGTTCTAACCCTTAAGTATATCAGGAGCACTTTTTATTTTTTATTCTGAGACAGAATCTTGCTACATTGAGAAGAGACTGTCCTTAATCTTGAGACCCTCCTGGTCCAGTTTCCAGCAGGGGTATCATAACTGAATGCTGTCTGGCTTGGCTTGAACATTTGTTATTTGTATGTTTATAAAACAAACTTTTCAAAAAGTAAAGTTATGACTTATATCAATACTTTCCTTAACATATCAATTGATAAGGGAAAGGGGGGATTGAAACAGGCTCTGGGGGGAATCATGCATTTGGATAGAGTCAATTAGTAATGTTGATATGACTTTGATAATAAATGTAAAAATTATTCATTTCCTCTAGGGCCATAAGATATAATGCTTTGAATAATATTTTTTTAAAGAGAGAGGGATAGTGAGAGAGACAGAGAGAAAAACAACTTTATTTAGTTTTTCACATGGCATTCTTTGCTCCAACACTTAGTTGTGTACGTGGTGCTGGGGCTCGAACCCCGGTCCTCGTGCTTGCCTGAATAATATTTTTGTAGAGCTGTCCTAAAGGTTTTTAAAAATATATCTTTCTTTGGGAAAAGAATCTTTTGCAATACCACCAACAACTTACATGAACACAAAACAGAACAGAAAAAAGCTATCGAAGGTAATTTACATCCCTGTAGGATGAGATAATTGTAGAGAGTTTGAAGGAAAGTCCAAGTTAATTTAATTTCATCATTTCAAAGTATTGTGCAATATTTTATAAAAATGCTGGAGGAAAAACATTCACTACTTTTTCTTAATGATCAAATTTAATAGTAATTCAATACCCCAAAATTATATGGAGTAGAATCAAATGAAAGGGCCAAAAATAAACTTTAAAATAAACACTTCAGATGAGACTATTTCAAGAAGAAATTTTAATATTAACATTTGTTTCATTTCTTAAGAATATGAATATTTTGATCCAGGAAAGTAAATACTTTTGCTTTCTAGCTTGGTATTAAACTCTTTAGCAACACTACATATGTATGAATAAAGAATTTTTAGAAAACAGAATTCAAATGTATTAAGTTGTGATTTGCCTCTACTGTAACTTTTTTGATAAAAGTACTTCAAATTTTTAATTTGCAAAAGAAAATGTACAATATTATTTATTCACTTTAACGAAGTTCCCAAGATAGCTATTTTTTATTTTTTATTTATTTATTTTTTTGCATTGCTGGAGATTCAACCCAGGGCCTCACACGTATTAGGGCACCAATTTACCAGCAAGCAACAACCCGGCCTCATTTAGTGAATAGTTATAGCCCTCTCCTATTCATTTTAAAGACAAAACTGAAATAATAATATAGTGCAACATAGAAAACCCATCACTTATATTAATTGAAAACTCAAATTCTTAAGGTTTTTGTTTTGGTTGGGTTTCTGTTTGTTTTCTTGCTTGCTATGTTGTTTTGGAAAGAGGTAAAAATAAATAAGTTTGCTATTTTCTTCATTGTCAGATACCTGGAGCAGAACCACGGGTATGCATTTCCTCACCTATAAATCGCCTGTAAGTTATCTAGTGTATTTGAATGAATGAAGCAGGGTAATATTAAAATAAGCAAAATTTTGGGTTCATTTATTTATTTTCCCATGCATCACGTCTTGTATCAGAGTAAATTTTAAACACCAAGACCATTTTTATCCCCAGAGTCCCTGAGGTCCAGGACTTTGAAACAGTGCCTTCTGAGTTATCCATTTTTAGTTAACTAAGAAAAGAGACACTTGAAAAGTTGGAGGTTTAGGAAAATCCTCTTTTCTTACAAAGGAAGCAATATAGACTGACTATAGGTAAAAATCTTCTCAGAAAATTAAAGATAGTGTAACATTGAAGTAGCTAGGTCTATTTGCATAAAAGAATAATAATCTGCATAGGCTATACATATTTAAATGTCATCTTAAGATGTAAATATTAAATTTGAATATGCAATAAAAATAAGGCCTACAGGATCAGCAGGCCTTTTTAGACACAGAAACTTGGCCATGAATCTTCTACTTGGTACTATTCAAACATTTAGTCATTCAAATACTTATAGCAGCACATTGGGCAGTCTAGGAACACAGACTCCAAGGAACTTCCAATTGCAATTTGAGGTACAACTGGAGAAATTAAGCTTAGAGGAAAGCATCACTAATTTTGTAACAGGAAACTAGGTGTGGGTTCTTGGTGCAGGTACATTTATAAGTTTACTCACAAAAAGCAGATAATTCTAATTTGACAGCTTAATTTTTTTTTTATGGAAAGTGGGGAAAAGTGGGAGACCTTGCCCTTATTTAAAATAACACTAATAAGGATGGGTTAGGACTTAAAGAAGGTAACTACAGTATTCCTTGCCTCCTCTGGTCTTCCTAACAGAATACTCTCACATCTATTTGACACCGCTCCAGGTTTCTGTGTATTATTTTTCAAGTGTGTGATTTCAAAATACACTCTTTTAGGTTCTACAGAAGTAGACAAGAAAGCACCATTATACACACAAACAGAAATACTTGAACTGTCATCCTTGACAGGAGTGTGACAAAATATTCTGATTTTTCATTCAATCAGGCAAATTCTATTCTTCCCCCATATTTAAAGGTCACTCCAGACACTTCTATGAAGAAAGCATGTGTAAATTAAAACAAAATATAATAAACAAATAATAAACTCCTTTATCAAATGATTTGGTGGAAGAGGCACACAATTTATGAGCTTAGTTGAAATTTATTGATTTTCTCATTCGATATTAAATAATAATTAGTGATTTGACAGAAAAAGAATCATTTTATGTATATTTTATCTCCTGACAAAATTTTGCAGTGTAAATTGTGCCCAAAGTATCAGAATTTAAGTCTGAGAGAAGCTTGAAACACTTTTACAATGATTCAGTTTTATCCTTCCTCGGGTTCACAGTTGATTCTATTATAATCCTTCTCACCTCTTTTAAGAATCCTTTTTATAAATCTAAAATTTATGTTCAAATCTAATTAGATTAAGTCACTGAAGTTTTATTATGAATGTAAAGGACACATGTATGTCCAAATATCCATTTATTTTATTTCTTTCATTAATATTAGTTTCATAATTACTTTAGAAATGCAGTTACTTGGGGCTGGAGTGGTGGCTCAGCAGTTATTGACACTTGCCTTGCAGGCAGGAGTATGTGAGTTCAAACCCCAGCACCATGTACACAACGATGTCTCAGAGCAATGAAATCCACATGAAAAACCAAATAAAACTGATTCCTTAAAGAAAACAAGAAAAGAAATATAGTTACATAATTTAGAAATTTCATATTTATGTTAGCATAATTAGCTTCTTAAGAATTGTCATAAAGACCTTAATCATGTGCACACCTTAGTCACTGCAGACATATAGTTTGCAAAAATACACTTTCACATAATAGGCATTAATGGTTGCAAAGAAAATATATAATATGTCAAGTAATAAATTCACCTTCTAAGTGTATTTCATATGCTAACTATGCAATCTTTAATGAAATATAAAATAACTGATGGCACAAATTTTGAATTATGTGTAAATAATCAATGTAAAATTACTAGAATGTTCACAAATATAAAAACAAAAGGGTTCCGATTTTATTCTCCTTCGTGTTTTAGATATCATTTGAATGATTTTTAATATTTGTTACATTTTATTTTAAGAATATTATAGAAAATAAGTCTGTAGGTGATTAGGATGGTGAATGTTCTAAAACCACATATATTCAAGTTTTTTCTTTTCTCTAGTGCTTGAGTTGAAGTTAAGTTGTGCAGTGCATTTGTTTTGGGGGCCTTTTTGGTCATCTGTTTATGCTGATACCCTCTGAGCAGAATGTCATCTAAAACCCTTTCTGGTTTTTGGCTTTTGATATATAAGACTATAGCTACATGTCTTTTCATTTCTTTTTTTTTTTTCACTAGTCTTTTACAAAATTGGCAAAATTGGCTCAAGAAACATTTAAGTATTAGTAACATGTTAAAAATATCAGAACACACTGTTTTTCCTTTTATTCTATTTTAGAAAGAAACTGACCTTTAACATCAAGAGTTCTAGGAGAGAATCAAAGAAACAAAATAAAGGAATTCATCAATCAGCTTCCAAAAATTGGGGCAGTTGTGTACCATATGTCCTTCTGAACTAAGGCAATTGCACGTCAGGATAGAAAGTGAGACAAACTCTGGCAAACCTGAACGTACTGTCTTAGCTAGTAAAAATCACCTTGTTGGAATAAAAAAACCACTCAAGAAGCTAGACCAGCATTATTTGGCATCAAAATTAATTTATCATGATTTTATTTTGGCCTAGCTTGATGGATATTGTTCAGCCTACATCCAAACTTTTGGAAACAGTGTTACAAATTCTTAAAATACACTTCTCTATCCAGTTATGGATAAAAATTTTGCAGTTTATTTATTATAATTTTAGAATCCACTATTATGTTTTCCCAAATGGATGGACACAAGAATTCTGTACTTAAGGAGATTAAATAAATCAAAGTAATAAATACTTTTTATTTTATTTTACTATAAACTACATACACATTTTAATTTGGAAAAAATATAGCAAATGATTTCAATACACATTTATTGGTCAATATGTTAGCTTTACAAAGATAAAATGTTAAAACATCCACCCTGAATCAAATAGGATTTTTTTTATTATTGTTGAGTCATAAGAGTCCTTTATACATTTTGTACAGAACTTTACCATGCATGTGTTTAGCAAATATTCTCTCCTAATCTGGGATATTTTGTTTTGACTTCTTTTGATCTTTTGACACTGTCTTTCAAAGAATGGAAATTTAAAGTCTAGTTTATTTCTTCTTTCTTTCCTGGATCATGACTTAGTAGTTTTATCTATAGAATAGTTCTCAAATTCAAATTCATGGCTTTTCTCCTATATTATCTATAGTTTTTCATTGTTATTTATTTGTTTGTTGGTTGGTTGGTTCTGAAGATTGAACCCAGTGTCACACTACTAAGCTGCATCCACAGTCCTTTTTATATTTTATTTTGAGATAGGGTCTCACTAAGTTGCCCAGACTGGCCTCAAATTTAGGAACATCCTACCTTAGCCTCCTGAAATGCTGGGCTTACAGGTGTGTGTCACTGCACAGACAGGTTTGTGTTTTAATTTATATCTATGATCCGTTTTGAATTTATTTTTCCAAGAGTTGTAAAGTCTGCATTGAGATACTTCTCTTTTCTTCTTTTTATTTCTCCTTTTCTGCTTCCTTCTTTTCATATTGATTATCCTGTTGTTACAACATAATTTTTTAAAAGAATAATTTTAATCCATTTTTTACTTTGCTCTTTGGTCAACATCAGTGAAATATACTTATGTTGGTTTAGTTCTGTCCATGTTCTTTTGTTTCAATGATGTATTTGCTTCTTTCTTCAATACCATGCTTCTTTCTTCAATATTGTATTAGATCTTCTCCACACAAACTTTAGGATTAGTTAAAAAATGTCCACAAAATTACTTTCTATGATTTTGATTAGGATTTCATTGAATATACATATTAAGTTGGGATTAACTGACACATTGACAGTATTGAGTCTTCCTGTCCATGAGCATGGATTAGTCCTCCATTTATTTTGTTGTTCTCAGATTTCTTTCAACAACATTTTATACATTTCCTTGAATAGAACTAGGGTATATATTATTAAAATTAGACTTAAGCATTTAATATTTGATTTACTAATGCAATGACTTTGCATTTTTTATTTCGATTTCTTTTGTTTCTTTGCTGGCTTAGGAAGGTAGCTAACTTTTGTGCATTAACCTAGTATCTTACAATCTGGCAATCAATTATTAGTTCCAGAAAGGTTTATTATTCTTATTAATTGCTTTGGCTTTTCTACAGAGTAATGTATCCTTCTAGGAAAGGCAATTTCATTCCTTCTCCACTGTCTGTATATCTCCTCCTCTTTGTTGTCTTATTTTCAATGATGAAAGGGGCCACTCTTGCTTTTTGATCTTAGTAGGAAGCATTAGGTTTCTCACCACTGACTATAATATTAACTCTTAGGTTTTGTGTATATTCTTTGCTAAATTGAGATATTTTTATTTCTTACTTCATGTGTATTGAAAAATTGTGTCTTTCATGGAATTGGTTCCCTTTATCAAATTGGTCCCCTTCATCAATATTATCTATTTTGTGATCTTATAGCTATTCATAATAATCTTTGATTATACTTTTAATATCAATCTTTAATGATATCTTATCTTTCATTTTGATATTTATACTTTGTGTCTTTTTTTCTTAGCCTGGCCAGAGGCTTACCAGTTATATTATTTTTAAAGAATCAGGCTTTAGTTTGCTAACTTTTCTGTATTTATTTCTCATTTGCTGTTTCATTGATCTCTGTTTTAATGTTTTCTCTAATGTTGAATTAAATGTGATCTTCTTTAAGGATGAAGCTTACATGATTAGTATAGATCTTTCTTACTTCCTAAAATGTGCATGCATGTTATAAATGCCCTTGTTTAGTACTGTTTACACTTTATCCAATAAATTTCATTAATGCATGAAAATTTTCATTTTATTAAAATAATATTTTAAAAGTTTTCTAATTTCTTCTATGATTCATGTTTATTTAGAAGTGTATTTATTAATCAGAATATTTTTATTTCCAGTAACAGATTTTCCTAGATTCTAGTCTTTTTTTGGTGTGTGATAATATATATGTGTAGGCCCATTAAGAAATTATACTGTGATGGAAATTGAAACATACAGTGCTTATTACTGTGATAATGTTCAAAGGATATTTAAAATTCTTTTGGTTTAGATATTGTAATGTTATTAGTGACTGCAATGTTTCAATTTCCATCACAACAACACTTGTTGATTCAGGGCAAATATGAGGTGATCAATACTCACATTTAGTTTTATATACTTATATAAAATTTATAAAACACTTCACAAGCATTTTATTTTCAAAGAGATAAAAAGTTATTTGCATAGAATTATGTGAGATAGAGCTATAATGGAGACATATGCTCATCTGGTACAATCTTTCCACTTAGAGATAAGAAGCAGATGCTAAGGTAGTTTTCCTCTAGGGCATTAAATTAGAGATTTGTTTGACTCTTCCACATAAATAGCCATTTTCCATTTACTCACAGTACTTTGTTTTCCTGTATATTTTATCTATTGCTATTTACAGAAATGTAATGTATTCCCAAACTGATCCTATTTTCTCAAGTTTTTTTCAGTCACTAAAAACAAACAAGATGACTATTGAACATTTCTGCCTTTGAAGAAGGTGATATTGTTTATGACAATATGAATTTCTTCTTTTCAAACTAAAGAGAACAAGAAATATTATTGAGTGGAATCCAACAGATGAAAGGATTCTGAAAAAATGATTTAATACAAACTCTGTAAAGTGTCAATTATTAAATATTTCATACCTAGTGATAAGGGACAAGGAGATATAAATTACTATTTCAATGACATGTTAGAAATATGCTCAGCAGAGAGGAGGACCCTGGATTGTCAAGTTAGAAATGACCCCACTAAAAGATTTTAAAAACATGGGAAAAGCAACAGAAAACTCCATGCCTTACATTGAATGAGAATTGTCAAGTATTATCCTGGACTTTCTTTACACTTAGTAAATATGGAGCCCACTTTGAAGCAAAATTTAGGCAAGTTTTGGGTTATCTCTCTAAGATACAATTTTTAAATTAATTTTAACTGATACATAGAAACACAAAAGTTGTACTCATTAATTAGATGCCATGTAATATTTCAGTACATGTTTACATTGAATAAGTCTTAAATAAGGTTCAATAAATGTTTATCCTTAAACATTGATTATTTCTTTGAAGTAAAGACATTCAAAATTCTTTTTCGTAGTTCTCTGATAAACACAATGCGTTATCATTATCCATAGACTCCTTACTGTGCAGTAGCACATCAGAACTTCTTTATCCATTGTCAGTGTATAATATATATTTATTCTTGATATCGTTTGAACTGAGACAGTAATTTTTTTCAAATTAGAAAGAGAAGTAAGCAGTATGTAAGGAAAATATAATTTCAATAGCTCATCAAATTCAATAGTCAAATATTATTTAGCTTAATGGCAAATAATCTTATTTTTCTTCAGGACTCTTAATAATTCCTATAATTTTTATTTATATGTTTACATTTCATGCAGTGTTATAGATGAAAAATATACTCTAAGTTATTTTCTTCATTCTGTATATTAACAGTTTCATGTTAATATACACAAAATATCAGAGTACATGGGGATGTGGCATATCTCTATTATTTGTTCCTTTTCATATTTGCAGCTTCATGAAGAAAATGTCCATATTCCTAAACCCTCAGGATATCCTCCTGAAGCTTCAATGCATATGTGTGAATCATGAGGAAATATTGTTAATGTTGGGTTTAACAAGTCTGGGCTAGTATAAGTTTCTACATTACTAATAACCTTTCAGGGATACTTATGGTGACTAGGAAACAGACAAAGAGGCCAAATTCTAAATATCTCCTTCAAGGGCAACTCCCTACTGCAGTGACCAAACTTCCTTCCACTAGACCTCATTTCCTAAATTTTCCACCACCTCCCAATAGCAGACTAGATGGAAAGTCTATAACATATGGGCCTATAACATATGGTTTAATATTCAAACCATTTTTTCCTATATCCCCCAAATTTTTGTTCATGTCACAATGCAAAATTCATTTAGTACTTTCTCCAAGAGTCCTCAAAGTCTTAACATTTTAACATTGCTGAAAAGTCTCCTCTGAGACTTGAAGCAAACTCTTGGCGATGAACCCCTACAAAAATCAGAAAAACAAGTTACACATTTTCTACATACAGTGGTGGGGCAGGGTAAATATTCCCATTCCAAAAGGAAGGAATAGGTTCACAGAAAGAAATGATTGGATACAATCAAGACCAAAAATTTTGCATGGCAAATATTATCCTCAGTCTCCATATCTATCATCAAGGGTACATGACAGTAGAATATGAGTACCCAGAAACTTAGGCACCCATACCTTTGTGGCTGTGTAGGCTATAAACTTTGTGAGCTAGCTCTGTTCATTGCCAGCAACTTCCCTCAAAGCTGCTTTATGTTCTTGGTATCTCTAAACTCTTGAGATCTGCATTGTAGCTTTGACTTCACATATTGCCATATTAGGGGCTATTTGCAGTGACTGTGACATTACCACACACTGCTTGGACTCCCATGCTTTCCTTTGAAATACTGGTAAAAGCCTCCATGACACTATCACTCTTTCATTTTCTCTGCTTTCAAAATCAGCATCAGTGGACTGGAGCAGTGACTCAGCAGTTACAGCGCTTGCCTGGCATGTGCCAGTATGTGTGTGCTAACCCCAGCACCACATTTCAAAACAATGAAAGTCACATGAAAAACTAAATAAAATTGATTCTCTCTCTTTCTCTGTACTTTTCTCTTGTTAAAAAACATCAGCATCACACCAACAACATCTAGGTCTGCTGCCAGTCAGAGGTTTGCCGGAGCCTGCTTGAAGCATGATTGCAGTGGCCACTGAGTGCGTGGGTGGCTGAACACCAAGATGGGAATACCAGTGATACAATTCCCAGCACAATAACAGCTTATTGAACAAAAGTCTGCAGTGGGCGGGGTTGATTCTTGAGATGCTTTCAAGGCATCATTCCAATGGCCTGAATCTCTTAGGCATCTGCACTCTTTATGGTACTACTTTAAATACTCTCCTTTTCTACTCAACTCAAGCTTTTAAACTTTTTCTACTGTGCTTATCACTTGTGATTCTCACTGTAAACCTAGCTAAAAGCATTCAGTAACCATACCATTGTCTGAATCTGTGCTGCCATGAAATTAATTCCAGCAGATTAACTACTCCATCAACTTTGAATTCAGTACTTTGTGGCATGGACAAAGTGTAGACAATTTCTTTGCCAGAATACAACACTAATGATCACCAGTCAAATTCCTTGTAGAGTTTTCATTTCCATCTGAAATGAAACCTCGTGAGCTTGGCCAAATTCTTCTAAACCATATCATTGGGTATGATCACAGCAATGGCAATACTCTTGACACTATTTTTCTCTTTTCAGTTTTTGTTACTGTGATGAAATATCTGAGACAATAAACTTTAAAAGAGAAAAGGTTTATTCTGGTTTTAAAGGTTTCAGTACTCAGTTGAGTCTGCCATTTGGGGGCCTGTAGAGAGGCAGCACATCATGTGGTAGAATAAGCCTGTTTATATGAATGTGGCTAGGAGAGAAAGAGAGAGAGAGGGGAAGGGGGGGGGACAGGGTTCCAGTAGTCTCTTCAAGGGAACACCCGCCAATGATCTAACTTCTGCTTACTAGGAACCATCTCCTAATTGTTCCACTATCTCCCAGTAGTGCCACAGGCTAGGAAAAAATGCTTAGCATGTTGGCCTTTGGATGCTATTAAAGACCCTAACCATAGCAGACAAATCATGGACTACATCCACACACTGTGCTGCATCTTAATCTGTATGCATAGGTAAACCCAAGAATCTCATGGCCCACTGTTAAGTGCTACTCATAGATATAGTGTAATATATAACAATCTATAATATAATAAAATGCATACTATGAAAATATCTTCATAACATGTATACATATTACCATATTATGGTTTCAGGGTGTTATTGTTGCTCTATAATGGTTATAACTTAAAAAATTTACCTTATGGTAGGTTAATTTCAAGGTAAATAGAAAAACAAAAATTATAATTACATAGGAAGACCAGAGTGAGTTAAGAAAGTAGTGAATATGTTGCAGTAATTTGGTTAGTCTTTCAGATAAAGGTAAGCATTTCTCCATCTCATGCTCTATATTCCATTGTTTTAACCTCTTTGTAGTTCAAAACCATTCCTTAATATTAGCTTGTATTTCACCAAACCATGCAATCATCAGTTAGATAAGAAAAATAGCCTTTTTATTACTGAGTTATTAAACCAGTAAAGCTCAATGGTCATTGTTATAAATGAGCTTATTAGATTATATTCTTTGACCAAATTTATTATATTTATGTTTATTTTTATTAGGCAACAACATAATTATTACTTCATCTTATTGTATGAGAATTAATGGATATATTTAAAGTATGGGATTGAATAAGGGACATATTCTTTGGAAATCTAATTGAAATTACTCTTCATTTGAAATGGATTTTTGTTTCTTTAGAAGTTATTTTAAGCATAATTCAGAACTTTAATATCTAATTTTGAAATTTCAATTATTTTTTTATTTACAGATGATCCTTTACTATTTTTAAGGAAAACTTAGACTAAAAATGCAATCAGTAAGGTATCTCAAAGTAGTGGCTATGATTGTAACAAATGCAGTCAGATTTAACTGGGTTTAAATTCTAGCTTTTCTACTGACTACAGTTTTTTCAAAATTTATCTAATTTCTTCATGCCTTAAGTTTTCAAAGTCTGTAAAGTGACAACAATATTAGAACAAACTTCAAAATCTTTCTGAGAATTAAAAAAGTTGATATGTGTAAGATGCTCATTATAATGTCTGACATTAAAAAATGTCAATCAGTTGTGATTATTTTCAGTTTAGTACATTTTACTGCTATTATTATTAGTTAGTTTGACAGGATCATACAAAGAAAGTTTATTAACTAATTCAGAGAAAGGAAAAGGAGAAATGCCTGAAAAATTTTCCAGAACATCTCTGATTTTTCAGCTAGCAGAGCACATGGCTAATGGCAGCCATTCCTTAGTCAATGCCTTTATCCATCATCAAACATACTGATATCAAATGAAAGGAGACCTAAGACATAAAATCCTCCCACAAGTTAAAATGAGAAAAAAAATGTAGTAGCAAACAGAGCTATATTAATGTCAACTTAAATTTTCATTTTACATTTACTTATAAAATTTAAAGATGAATGATTGAAAACAGTTTTTTTCTCCTGTCTATTGTCGCATAATTTAGTAACAATTTAAATAAATTAGGTAATACAAACTAGGCAGTGAGGATGGTGTTCATTGAAACTTCATATCATGTCTGTTTCTTTTTTCCATACTGTGTTATTTCTACCATGTTTGAAGTGCTTTTATTTTATTTTTTTAAGTGCTTCCAACCTGGGAGAAAAAAAAAAAAAAAAAGACTTAACATGGAATGTTGGATGCGATTAATGCCTGTCTCCAGAGCATAGTGAAACATGAGCACCTTCACTATAACCCAGTCAAGCATTAATCAGGACCTCAGGACAGCCCAAAGTGACTTTCTGTGATAATAAAAATGTAATTTTCCCCCAAAATGTATATCAAAAATGTGTTTTGCAAGTATTTCTCTGGAAAGAAACAGTTTTTGATGAAAGCATTTTCTTTTTATATGAAATGAAACATTTTCTGATTTGACACACAGCATGTCAGTTCCAGGTGGTTAGGAAAATATACCACTTGCTACTCAAAAGTGAGTGAGGGTTGTAAATTATATCAAAGCCCATTACACAAAGAGCATGTCTTCAAAGCCAGGTAATACCACATATATACATAAGGGTTATCAAAAACCCATTAAATTCGACCCTTTTAGGTTTTCCTGCTGAGATTAATTTCCCAAAATAACATCCCCCTTTAAAAAAAAAAAAAAAAAAAAGAAACCTTTCTTTCTCAGAAGCTCTTGTTCTCATGGGACCTTTCCACCATTTCCCTGATAGCCAGAGGCTAACCAGCAATCTTTCACAATCTCGTAAGGCATTTCATTTAAATTTATATTGAGAAATTTATAGTCTTATTAAGTTGTCTTCCCCTGAGATTCATTTTGCCATGTTTCATTGGTATGTCATTTTAAATAGGTGCCATTTAATAGCTTGCCCCATATTTTTATGGGCCACACTACAATCAAATGAGGTTAAATAAGACTTGAACGTTTCCATGTGGATAGCCAAAGAAGACTTTTTTTTTCAACATTTGGGTTTTATGCTGCTTATTCATATGTGCTGAGTTAAGGTTCTATGATTGTTTAATATATTTGACTCTAAATCTTATACTAACAATAATAATTAGAAATGATTAATAGTTTTTCATCCATATTAAAAAACAACATAGTCCATAACTTAATAACAATATTTAAAATTTTCTTTTTTAATACCTAAATTCAGTCTAATTAAACATATAAATAGTTTTATATCTCTTACTCTCTTTCTTTCTTTTATTTGCAGTGCTATGGTTTGACTCCAAGGGTGCAGGTGCACCCTACCACGAAGATACATTCCTCAGCCGTTTGCACTTTTTGTATTTTGAGACAGGGTCTTGCTAAGTTGTAGAGGATGGCCTTTTTACATCCTTTTGCTTCAGTCTGTTAATAGAAAGGGATTGTAGGTGTGCACTACCTCATCCAGCTTGAAATAATGTATCTTGGCCCTAATAATTAGGTGAGGAATTTCTTTTCCCTTTTTGAAAGCCAGATTCTTTACTTGGAAATCTGCATAGCTAGCAAAGGTCTGGAATTGAGCTCAGCTATATTGAGTTTTGAGGATTAAAAATCTAGATGTTCCTGAACAAATGATCTGTTCTTTATATTATCATTAAAAAGATGAAGCTATATTGAATGCCTGGCATTCCTCAAATCTGAATTGCTTGGAGTTTGCCACTATGAGAGCCATTGGAAGCAATCCAAACAATTCAGAACACAGACCTCGGCTGCCTAAACCAACAACAAAACTGCTCAGGACACAATGACAATGACTGCATTGGTTTCCTAGGACGAGCACATGTCTTATGACAACATACCATTATCTTTTCACAGTTGCAGAAGCCAGAGTTCAAAAAACAAGCATCAGGAGAGCCAAGTTTCTTCTACAACCCTAGGGAAAAATCATGAAGTAGGTTACCAGGGCCTGACATTCCATATCTTGTTGATTCAAAACTTCAGTCTCCAGCTCTGTCTTCCATGACTTTCTATCCTTGTTTCTGCTTTCTCCTCTTATTATAAGGATAATCACTAAATAAAATTAGGGTTTACTCTATAGACTGAATCTTAATTTTATTACATCTACAAAGACCCTATAGCCAAATATAGTGATATTCAGCAGTATCAGGGACTACAATTTCAACTTAACTTTTAGGGTAAAATAATTCAACCCATAACAATAAAGAAGTAGTGGGTTTTTCAATGTTGTATTGACACTAAGAGTCAAAGCAAGGATTAGAGTCCAGATTTGTCTGAATCCATTACATTACAACCATTCTGTATCCAGAGTAAATTGACAATGTTTTGTTCCACTGGTTGTAGTTCCCAGAATAGCTGCAGTAGCTGCTATTTCTCCAAAGGTCTTCCAGACAAGTGTTCTTGTCAGTGATGATCTCCAATACCAATGACCTCTGAAACTTTTCAAGCAACAAGAGATTTTTAGCTCCTATAATTTAAAATTATTATTTTCCTATGAATAGAACGTTTCATTCCAGAGATAGAAGTTCTCAGAGTTGATATGTTTTGTAGAAATTATTATTCATAAGGTTATAAGGTGATCTTTGCTTACTCAATAGCTCTTGAGTCCTTCAGTTAAATATCATTTTTTTTATATAAGCACCCTTGTTACAGCAGGAATCTTGTTCAGACATGTAATAAGGGCTATTGTACCAAAGAGCAATCAGAGATACATTTCACCAGATCTTCAAATATATCAGTTACTATGTTAGACATCAGAATATAACCTATGATAGGTAGCTAAGTAGGTACTGGAGAGCAATGGTTTAAGAATTTGAAACTGTTCATTAATAGATACATAAACTTGTGTGAGAGAGAATGCCTGCATCACAGAGTTATAAGAACTTATAATGATAATACACATGGAGCACACAATGCTAGGATTACAGTGTGTTCTGAGTTGCGTCAACTACTAGTGTTTAAACTTTTTAACAACAAAAATATCAGAGAATAATTATTCTAGAATCAATGTTTGGAATTCTTTCCTCAAAATGACCTTGTACAACCTCAAAAATCTTCCATTTCTAGCTTCCTCCTTTCCTAACGATAAAGTGAGTCATGAGGAATATTTTAGGTCCTCACATATTCTCCTACCGGAAAATAAGTTCTCAAAGTAAATAACTTAAATAAATAAATTAAGAGCATTGTGCTTTCCTTTAGGTATAACCAATGCAAAATAAGAGGAAATTTGAAACAACCGTTCATCACATCTTTCTTCATTCATATGGATGTTGGACACAGGATGCACAAGAAAGAAAGGTCAGAGGAAATTCTATATTTACTACAAGTTCCTATAAAGTGTACATTCTAGTAAGAAATAAGACTTACTTATTTTATTATTTTTCAGAACAACTGCATGGTTTGACCATGTATTTAAAAAGGGATTATCCATATATTTTATTTTTCCAAGGATATTCACTGGATGATTCCAATGTTATATCTTAGAAAGAATAAGACTGTAAGTGATGACTGAGCATTTATTTTTATTTTTTTTCAGGGCTGAGGACCGAACTCGGGGCCTTGAACATGCTAGGAAAGCACTCTGCCACTTGAACTAAATCCCCAACCCCATAATTGGGCATTTATTTTCAGTTTGATCAATATATAATGATATTAACAAGTCATTTGTCTTACAAGTATGTATGTTTCCCCACTAGAAATCAATGAATAATGACATTGTACCACATGGTCTACAAAATAAAATATATCTTCAACATGAATGAAAACATTCTGAAACATTTAAAGGACTATAACATTCTAAGCCTTTTTTATTTTAGTTATTATTAATGCCTTTCCTTTTACCTTTTTCTTCCATTTAACACTTTATTGTTAAACCCATTCACTATTTTTTATTGGTAAATTCCATATTTCCATTGGCATGGCCGTTTTCATGGATTGTGAAGATATATTCTTAGTAAGTATCAGCTACCTGTGTGTAATTCTAGTAAGGCTCATCATTGACTCAGTCATCATCAAACCTACATTTTTCCCCTTTGCTTCCTCTTATTCCACCTCCCTCTCCTCTTTCTTCTTATTGTCTCTTTTCACTTATTGTTCCTGGCTATTAGGAGTATAATGTTAATAGACAAAGACATATGTGAGAACAGAAACAGTTTATGGAAATAGTAGCTGTAAATAAAAGAATTGGTAGCTGGCAAATCAAAGATTAAAATAATGTTACCGTCAGGTAACTCATATTGAACACACCAAATAATCACGCTGGTAAACTGATTTTGTATCTTATAAAATAAAGAAAGGGTTATTTGATTGTCATGTATTAAAATACCTCTAAAATAAGAAGGCAATGCTGACAAGAAACAAATAATGTTGATTTTAAAATTACCAGTAAATATATTGGCAAAATCATGTCTTTAACCCTACTTAATAAATTTCATAGGTAAGCCTTTAACTGATTTCTTTCTGTTTTTGAATGAAAAATTATCTGAAAATGAAAAATTGGGAGAATATAAAATTCAAAATATTGTGGAAGGAATGGCTTGTTATTGAACTTAAAAATGATATTTTAAAACTTTCATAATTTAAACATTGGAGAACAAAGAATTTGTTTTAGATACCTTGTTATTCCTCAGTAGTTTTAAATAGTTGTAATCATCTCAGAAATTTCTAAATTGATTTAAAGATCTACTGATTTGTATTTTTGAAAACTAGATCAGGACTTTCCAAAGTTAATATGAAGCAGTATTTAAAAGAGTTTGATTAAAAAATGAATATATAGCTCCATTGTGTGTATATATATATATATATATATATATATATATATACCTCTTTTTCTTTATACATTTGTTTGTTGACTGACTCCTAAGTTGGTTCATAACTTAGCTATTGTGAATTGCATCATAATATACTTTAATGAAGAATGAAATCATAACATATTCTGATAAATGGATGGAATTGGAGATCATCATGCTAAGTGAAATAAGCCAAATCCAGAAAGTCATGGGTCATATGTTTTCCAGTATACAGCGAAGCCACAACAAAATTAAGAAAAAAGAAAAGAAATGAGAAGAAAAAAGGAAAAGAGCCAATAAAAATAAAAGAGAGATCAGTGGAGTAGTGGAAGTAGACAACAGACAGGAAAAGGGAGGAACAGTGGAATGAATTTGATCTAAAGTTCCTGTGTACGCATATGATATGATACAGTGAATTTCACCTTTTTATGTATACATAATACACTAAATTAAAAATATATAAATGAATAGAAGAAAGTTCAGTAGAATAGAGGAAAAGAAATAGAGAAAGGGAGAAGAGGAAGGAAAGGGGAAGCACTAGGAACTGAATTGGAGCAGATTATATTCTGAGTTTGTATAATAATATCAGTGTAAACCTTCACATTATATATAACTAAAATGAACTATTAAAATTTCTTTAAAATGGGTATATAAAGAATAATCATAGGAGTTATGTAGTCTATTAGGAGAGCATATTTATTAAGAGCTTATTGAATATCAGAATCTCTGTTAGAGGATTTGCATGTACCGTCTTATATATTCTTTATCATAACTTCATAAATGGTGTATTAATAGTCCCAATATAAAGAGAAAGAAACTGAGATTCAAAGAGTTTAGTAACTTCAAACAATTATATAAGTAGATTAGTAACTACATTCAATTTATTTTTTTATTTTTTATTTATTTATTTTCTTTACTACATTCAATTTAAAGGGTGAAACTAAATCACTAATTCTGATTTAATAAATGACAAAATCAGAAGCTAATATTTCCTCCATATGAAGATATGCCCCTGGAAAAAGTCAGGAAATATTAACCATTGTTCTTTCCTTCAAAACATTTGTAATTCCTTTGTACCTTTGCTTATATAAAACGTGATGCACTTTACTTTACTTCATGTTGTATTGTGATTATATTAACATAATCCAACACTTCCTGCACATGAACTGTCATTTAGCCTACTATGCAGTGTTTTAACATTGATTCCATTTTTCCTCTAGTAGATTCCTTGTGAGTAGGAAGAGTGATATTTTTAAATACTGATCAGTATAGTGCCTTTTTAAAAAAATATGTACTGCCTACTCAGTACTATTGGAATAAAATCATGCAATGCATGTCCTGGCTTTCCTCTCTGACCTTATGGTGTCATGTTAACTCAGATGAGGTAAACAGTCTGAACTTTTCTGAGCTTAGAGTTTTCACATATGTTATTTTTTCCATTAGGAACCTCATTGAAGAATAACATCTATAAAATTGTCCAGGATTCACCTTGAATGTTTTTTGTGCAAACTAAATTATTCTTATCTGCTATTATATGTTCAGTTTATTATCTTCTGCGACTATGAAATCCACTCAGAGAACTTGAGGAATGAATTGAGATATAGACATTTGTTAGTTACCGTCAACAATTATCTTTATTTAGATATTACAGTGAAATATGTGAGAGATTTGTAAGGAGAATAATGTTAACTTAGAGCAAAACTTAAGAGAACATATGTTAGATTAATAAAAGGATGATATAACAAAGAAAAGAGAAACATAAGAAAAAGTAGATTAAAAAAATAAGAATAATAGAAGGATATAGACCAACAAAGCCAAAGAATAAAATTGTTATAAGTAAGAGATTTAATACTACACAAAAACTTAAGAAATAAAAATAGCCATTTATAATCTGGTGGTTGTGAAGACATTAATTACTGAAATATGTATTTATTTAAATATGGAATGAGATGTTGAGACTAGTCTTTTGTTATGTATTAAGGACTGATAGGTTTAATATTTTAGAAAAAAAAGTAGAAATAAGTATTTTAGACTGTGCTTTCAAGAAATTGTCAGTTATATAAACACAAGAGATAGTAGTTCATATTAGGTAATTTAATTCAAGAAATTACTTTTAAAAGAAATGAGTATGATTTTATTTTTAGGGAAAATGAGAGTAAGACGAGGCAGAAAAAGAAAAGAGGAGAATGATATTAAGTGAACAGAGTTCCCTTAAGATATGGAGAGACACATAGGATAGAAAAAGAAGTGGAAATGGAAGATAATTTGGGAAATGAAACTGAAACTGTTACAATAAGAACCCAAGAAGGCATTCAACACAGCTGGCCACAGAATGTTCTGTATAGGAATGAATACATCTTGAATTTCAGACAACATTTAAGAAGTAAGGGATTTAACCAAAAGCAGGAAGATATGTAATCAAGAAATTATCAGAGAACAAACAAGTAAGCAAACATTTGTCACTGAGTAGGCTTTGTGAAAAGTAGTATTAAACCTAATAACAGAAATTAAAGTTCATGACAATATTTAGTCACTGGAACACAGGATGAAGGGAGACAAACTGAGGACCAGATAAACTGTTAGTTCTAGACAGAATGTTCAGCCCTTCGGAAACATGATAGGAAAACATTTTCTAAAACTGGGGTGAGATGAGCAGAACAAGGATAGAATACATGAAATGAAAATCCCAAGTTAGAATAAAAGAAGTAGCAATTTTAATTTTTTAAGAACTTGCATAATTCAAGATATTTTCGATTCTCCCATACTACAGAAAAATTTTCTATCATTTCAATGATGGGATAAAGAACTAGCAGTTGTGATAATGTAGTTCCATATGAAGAAATAAATGAAGTTCAGGAGAAAATCAATGATCCAAGCAATAGTGTAGATTTGATTGGTTCTAAATCTAAAGAGTATAGTTTTGTAAAATTTTGTGACAATAATAAGTGAATTGACAGTACATGCAGAAAAACTGGAGAATGATGTTTTCCAAGTCTGATTACTGTTAAGAGAGCATGACACAAGTTGACATGGGACTATAGTAGTAATATGCTGACCATACACCATTGAGAAGGCTAACTATGGATACATAAAAGAGATGAGAGAAAAAAAACAACCATTCAGAGTTTATTTAGTTTGTTGGACTCAGAATATTGAGTTTTAATAGTGGCAGAAGTTTTTAGACTGCAGGAAATAGCTCATAATTTTTTAAAGGCAAAAATAAGTATAGGTCAATGTAAGTATTTCTGGAATCTGGAATTCAATGTCTTGAAGGTGTAGAATGTCTCACAGATTACATACTCTAATGTCAATCATTTGATAACTATGCTGTGCTAAAAGCTAAATTATATTCACACCTTCTGTTAAATAACAGACATTCTTGTATATGCTAGGAGTAAAGAAGTATGCAGAACTGAAAAAGTCCCACTCTTCATAAGGTTAAATTGTAACGTGGAGAAAAAAATAATTAAAATAACAATTAGGATTTGCAGTAGGGCTAAGTGGAAGACTGCTTGCATGACATGCAAGAGGACATGAGTTTCAGCTCCAGCACCATATGTACAACTAAGTTTTGGAAACAAAAGCCAGATGAGAGGATAAATAAAAGTGATTCTCTTTTTCTGTTTATCTCTCTCTCAAAAAAATAAATAAAATTTAAAAATTATAAAAAAGCCAGGGCCTTAAGAAATCTTTGACTTAATAAGAAAATATCCAAGGTCATATTAAAAACATAATTGAATATAGATATCAGATGATCATAATTATATGGGGGGGATATACTATTGACACAGTTTTGGAGTTATTGGAGTGGAGATTGTTATTGCATGTTGGGTGAATGAGTTGATTTTGCGGAAATAGCGATAATTAGGAGAAATCTGAAAACAGGATAGGATGAGCCATTCTGAGAGAGGAATATTTCAGAAAGAAGAAATTCAAAGGCTTTGAAGAAGGATTTTACTGGATGTGTTCTAGGAAATGGAGTAGAGTGAGCCATGTACTGGTGGAGTGAAAGAATAGAAAGAAGATGAGCACATCAAGAGAGAGGTGTCAGTCACTTAAGAGTAATGCTTTCTTGACTAGTAAAATTATATCACAGTGGGAAATTTTAAGCATGTAACTGAAATAATCTAACTTTCATTTTAGATTCACTGTTGCATTTATGGTAAAGAATAGGGTATGTGAAGAGAAATACTTAGAAAGTTGCTATTAAACATTTATTTAAAAAATAATACAGCTTTAGGCCGAAGTAGGTATGCGGAGAAGTCAGGTACAATTTGAAGCTCAAACTAAGATGATTTGCTGATGGATTTCCTGGAGGGTTTGAAAGCAAGAATAATCAATGAAAAACAAGGCTTTTAGGTAAGCATTTGAAGGAATTCAATATACATACTAGTCTTTCAAAATTAAAACTCTAATCCCAGATTTAATTTTGAAGGTTCCTTGTGGATTTATAACTTTCATATTTAATTACCATCATTTCAGTTAAATTTCAGGAGGGAGAAGGGCTAAATAAGTATATTCAGTTTTATCTATTTAATGAAAGCTCTATTAATTCATTTTTACATTCTACCTAGCTAGGATGTGTATAGAATTTATTCAATTAAAGCAAACAACAAAGTTAACGATACAAAGTTTTCCAAGAAATAAACTGATATTTAGCTTTATTGAAGTTATTTAATTATCTCTACCTAAACATATCTTACAATAGTGCTAACTTTTCCAAGTCATGTTTATAAAACTTATTACCCAGTTTTTCTTTGCTTAAATGTTTGCCTTTAAAATAATTTGGATAGACAAGAATGGGGAAAGAAAGAGCAATTCAATAAATAAGTAGTTTGAAGCAGGATTAAGGACTAGATTTACGGATGTGGATAAAAAGATATGTTGGTGTTCTCATTAATTCCCTGATCTGTAATTGACAAGGTGATTTTTATATAGAATAAAAGAATGTAAGAAATTTGCAGTTCAAACTAAGTGTTCTACAATGATGCATGATGATATTTGCTCCAGTTCTTCAAGGATGGATTAAACTATTGAAGAAGCTCTCAACATTAGCTAAAGAACAGATTATATATATGTATATATATATATATATATATATATATATATATATATATATATCTCCAGTTAATGCATCATTAAATAATTTGCTGTAACTGATTTATAGTTGCACTACACTATACTGTGTCAAGTAGGGCAAAATAATAAATGGTTTATCTAAAACATAGCTTCATAGCTTCAAAACTTATGCTATAATCAGTCTTTTCAGTTTTTGCTTAGCACTTACCTGAGTTCTACAGGCATCCTATTTACAGTTGGATAACATCCACAGTCTAATGGTATTTTTACTATTAGCTTATATCTGCTGAGTCTTGTGCTCTAGAAAAAATTCCACTTTACAAAGAAGACTATGAGAAATACACATTTTCACTGATGGAAATTGCAACAAGTAAACAATTTCATAGAGTACTAGAAAAGTGAGATTGTTTTTGTTTCAGGAATGCTAAAGTCTAAGGAAATGACATTTAACTCACATATTTTAACTGATTTCCTGAAATTATATTTTGATGCCATAACAAATCACCCAAATCAATATATTTTATCAAAATTGCTTTACTTAACTCAAGATTTTGTGGGTGAGCAAATTGGACTGTGCTCAGCTGAGCAATTACTTTATTCAATAAATTGTGTTTGTTTCTAGATACTTGATGACTATTGGTACAGGAAATGGAGCTAACAGGGTAGGTGAGGCATTGTTTTTCAATGTACTATTTCTGTCTTAGTATTTGATCAAGAACAACATATATGCATAACAGCCAATTATGTATGGGATTCTCACACTTCTGAACTAACATATCTCTTGAATTTGTTTTTAGTATAAGAATATTTCTAATATTAGAGATCCAAATTTAGGTTATGGCATAGATTTTTCACACTCTGAATGATTGATATTTTCACCAAATCATCCTTTGTTGTGAGGACTGTCCTGTTCGATATAAATTGTTTGCCAACATCCCCAGACTCTGCTAACTGGATGTCAATAACACTCCTTCACCAGTCATGACAAAGTATTTCCCAACATTGATAAATGTGTCAGGAAGATAAAACCTCCCCCTATTGAGAATAACTGTTAAAAGATAAATTCTACACTGTAGAAAAATAATCTCTTAAACTGACTCTTAACCTAACAGGAAGGAATAGGATATGAAACTTTAACATCTGCTAATATATTTTCCCAAAAGTTAATTGATTTTTCAGATTCTATAGTTTCCATGTATCCTGCCTTTCTTTCTTTTTCTCTCTCCTAATCTCTTCCCTCCTCCCTCCCTCTTTCTCTCCCTCCCTCCCTTCCTTCCTTCCTTTCTTTTCTTCCTCTCTTGGTACTAGGGACTGATTAACACCAAGGGTGCTTAACCCCCACTCAGCTAAACATTCCCAGACTTTTACAAAAATATTTAGTGTGAGAAAGGATCTCACTAAATTTCTGAGTTCTTCTTTCTCAGTTGTTCTCTCTCTCTTTTTACACACACACACACACACACACATATGTGTGTGTATATATATATATGTATATATGTATATATATATAGTCAAAGTGATTTTGAAACATTAGAATGTGTTATAGATGAGATATGAGGTATCTCCTAAAGGCTCATATGTGAGGCAATGTAGGAGCGTTCAGAGGTAAAATGATTAGTTTATGAGTGCTATGACCCAAGTGGTGAGATAATTCGAATGGATTAATGGGTGCTAACTGTAGAAAGATAGTACATGGCTAAGGGAGCATGCCTTGGGGATTCTATTATCCCTTGTTCCTTGAACTCAAACTTTCTGTGCTTTGTGGCTGCCATGACCTGAGCTGCTTTCTTCCAACATGTTCCTCTGCCATTATGTTCTACCTCATACTTAGAGCAATGGAGTTGGCTGACCATGGATGGAGCCCATGAAAGCCTGAACCAAAAGAAACTCTTTCTCCTTTAAGTTGTTCTTGTGAAGTCTTTTGGTCACAATGATGAAAAGCTGACTGAAACAGATCTTTATCCTATAAGACCAATATGAATTATTATTTCATCTCTGATCACAGTTCAGTAAATTTTAAAACAAATTACTCAATAGGTATAATTTTCCAAAAACTATTTAGTGTTAGTATCAATCTCATGATGATAACTTGTTGAAAACAAATCTTTCAACAGCTCTGAAGAATGAAAGCCAAGACAAAGTAAAGCAGAAAAAAGATTTGTGCAATAGCTCAGCTAATCATGGAACTGATGGACCTGAAATGAAAAAAGTTCTTTACCTCTGTTACTGTCAGCTCTCCATGACAAAAAGATACATATATCTTTCACTTGCACTACCAATAGGAAAAATAGCTTTATCCCTGCAATTTTTGTGTTCAACTGTCACCAGATACATAAATGGTTCCTTTTGTACATTTCGCTCCTTGTGTATATGTAGCTGAAACTTCAGTACAATATTTTATCTGTTGCATTTTCTTTATGATAGAAACCTATTTTAAAACACTAACCATAATATTATCTTCTACTTTTGTATTCAGTTGCGAATTGGAAAATTTATCAACCATCTTCCCCAGTCTAAATAGCCAGATATCATTTATACAGTAATTAGTGGAGATAAAATATTTTAATAAGTAAAATTTAAACATAGCCCATATATGTATTAGACTTAAAGATTTGTTCTGCTTTATCAATATTATTTCCACTCAGTTAAAACTCTACTTACTATATAAGAGTGAGAAATAAAGGACCCCATAATATGAGCACAATCTGTTTAGGAGAATATAATGTCCCTTAGAATAAAATGCATTTGTGTTCAACACAGACAATTCCATGAAACTAAAGTCATCTTCATTGTCCATATAGATTAAGGACAAGAAGTCAACATCTACCAGAATGATACTTGGCCCTTTCCTTTCTTATTTTTTAAATAATACTTTGGGAAGATAATATGGATAATCCAAGATATTTACAAATATTACTGAATTGAAGGTAGGGACCTATAGAAGCAGAGATACTGTTGGGTAGTTGGAAAACCCCTGAACCTGATTAAGGTTGACAAGGTGAAATATAAGGCAGAACATGCTTCCATAATTATGTATGTTAGTTTCTGTATGTAAACTCCCTGTGGTTTATGTGCATGTGAGAATACATTTTTTATCTAAAGGTGCCTTAAGTCAGATTTGGCTGAATGAACATTGAACTAGATTCACAAATAAAATCAATTTAGAGACTGTTTTAAAGTTATATTTATAATATATGACATTACTTGCAAATTAATCTAAGCTAGAAATTATTTGTGGAAATCTGAGAATAAATCTAAATTCTTGATCCAAGAATTGGTCGGTACTATGGACTAAATTTTTGTTCCTCTGAAATTCTTCAATGAAGGCTTAATTTCCATTGTGATATGGTATTTAGAAGAATGGCCTTTAGGATATAATTAGGTTTAGTTGAGGTTAATCAGGTTGGAGCTTCTGTGCTTGAATCAATGCCATTATGAAAAGAGAAAAAGATGCAAAAATTCCCTCTCTCTCTCTCTCTCTCTCTCTCTCTCTCTCCATGCATGCAGAAAGGCCATGTGAAACCCTATAATCAGGCAGAGGGTCCTCAACAAGAACTCAACCATGCAGACACACAGGACTCAGACTTCTGGTCTCCAGACTGCAAAAATTAAATTTCTGATATTTAAGCCTCCTCTAGTATTCTATTACAGCAGTGCAAAGTGATTAAGACAAGCTACATCATCACAGGTAAGCATCAAGGGTTGTATGTAACCCCAAATTCCTATACCACCAGAAAGACTTGGTTTTGTTCCCTTTCCATATTCCTTCTGTTTTCCTTCCCTGTTAAATAAACCTAGAGCCTTCTGACAAACCTGACACAATCTTAAATGAAAATAAAGTGCTTAAAGTGGTTGCAGATCACAGATATACTTTCTTAGTTTAGGATGGCAAGAGAAGAAACCAGTAAATGAGTGGTGACTCATAAAACAAAGCATCAGTTCTATTTGGAAGTACGCAATGGGGCTGTCATAGTGGCTTCTTCAAAGGCAGGGTTCTAAGGAAAATTGAGCCTTCATATGGGGAATGTGTAGTATAAATCATTATTTTAACAATTAGTGAAAACATGTACACAATTTCCTAGGATACATAAAAATTTCAGGTTCTTGGGCCAGAAAGCAAACTTGTTGAATTAATAAGTGGGTTCAGGAAGTTATATTTATAGTAAATCCATGTTACTGAACAAAGTTTGAGAATTTGTATTCTAACTTTGTAGGCTGGAGAATTATGACAAGGGAGGCAATTCAAAAGATTCACATGGGTCTTTATAAGAAACAAAATTTGCTAAATTGTAATTGTAAAAAAATAAAGAATTAACTTTATTGCCAATTGACAACTGTTAATTAAAATAAAACATAAGGTCAATGGGTTCTTTTAGTTAAAAGTTATAATTTTCCCTAAATACTTTTAGTTCAAATGAAACAATTAGAAAAAAATAGGCACTGAATGCCCTCAAATGCACTAACTAGTAGTATTAACAGTTAACCAATTATAACTTTCTTGGCTATGTTATAATTGAAGATTTAATTTTTTTTAATCATAGAATTTTTAAAATGTTATGATGCAGCATTTATGTACAAGCTTATTTAATATAGACTTCAAGATTTCGTGATTGTTTGCTGGCAACATGTTTAAGTGCGCATTTAAATGTTCTTTTATATTAGCCTCAGTAAGTTTCACCATTGTTTCTTTTATCTCCCTACCTGATTATCTATGATTTTATTATACAGTGAACAGTTTATAAATCATGTGCAAGAATCAGCAATAATTGATAAGAGTGATGAATTCAATTTTTTTCATATAATCCAGTACTGGGGAAAATTTCCTGTATTGTTTTGTTATTTGTTGTTCATGCATTATCTGACTTTGAGATCTTGAGCATATTAGACTTTTAGACCAAGAAGTAATTCAAAGAATTTATTTTTGCCAACATAAAAGCTTTTGGTACAATTTATCCATTTTGCATAATTCCCTGAAAAGTTGTTCCCTTATTCTGCCAATCTCAATGACTTTTGTTTTAAGCATCTGTCCCAGCTGTTTTAAGCATCTCTCAGTTTGTCTTTTCCTTGCCTCCCTCCTTTTCCTCTTTATCTTCTGCATTGTTACCGTATCCCAGCTTGTCATGCCTCAGCATTGATATATATTATCCTCAAATGGCTCTTGTAAAACGTTCTTGAATCAGATCGGTGATTGTTTTTCTTCAAGATATTTCAGTCTTCTATCAACTGATAAAATGTTATGTTCTACCAATTAAAATGCCTGCATGTACATGTATGTGTGTGTATATATATGTGTGTACATATACATGTATGTAATATTCTTATATACATATAAATTTCTAATAAAATATAAAATAAAAGGCAGATTAATGATGAGTTATTTGATATTTTAAAATGTTGTCATGGAATTTTTGATTATGTACCTAGGAATTTTGAAATACCACATTTTTTGCTAACTGTTTCCAATCCTCAATTCAGCAATTAAATTTTTAAAATATTGTGAAGGACATATATGTGCATAAAATTGGGACCTAATTTTTCCACAAATGCAGTTTGAGTTGGATTGCTGTCTCTTTCTTTCCTTCCCTCAAAGCATTCCAGTATTCATAGAAATCTACTAGTTTAAATATAGTGTCTTCGAGAGACAAATGCTTCAGTTTGGTTCTTGTTTTGCTTTCTTATCACTTAGGTCATGTTTTCTGGTCCTTTCTGGTTCTTCCTACAATCACTAAATAAATATTCAGGTATTTATCAAAGGTCGGTGGTGAAAACATGACAGCTAAATTGGTGCCTTTAACACCAAAGAGATTTGATTCCTTTGTATTGCAGCTCTTCATTCTGCCTCCCAAGTAATTTATACAAAATTGGGTCTTGTTGATTTTGTCAGTAGTTAAATATCTATTTCAAATAATTTATATGCTATAATGAAAAGAATAGTAAAAGTATAACAAAGTTTTTCACACACAATGATACCGAACAATATGGCAATAGCAGCAGGAGCCGGGTGTACGTGTCTGTGTAAGTTGACAGAGGAATAGTCTCTTTCTGAGTTGGCATTACTGATATTTATTAATTTTTCAAATTATCTTTAGAAAATCTTCCAGACACAATACAGCAAGTCTAACACTTCACCTGAGCATGTGAAAATTAAGGCATGCAGGGGTTATAGCATGCAACAGATAAGACTTAACAGAACATACCAGAATGCTATCGTCAGCTGAAAACACGTTAGAGCTTCAACAAATACATTACCTTCAACAAAGGCACTGTCTGCAAATATGGCAAATTAGGAGCTGTCTTTTCAAAAGACTGGAGCCAGCAGCAGGGCTCTGAAGCACACAAGCAGACAGCCCATAGGTACTCCATTTTATCAGGTTAATTGACAAAATTGTTTCTAATTAAATTAATTAAAGATGGGTTGGAATCCCCCAAGGTGAGCCTGTAAAAGGATTCAATGTGCTGCTGAAGGCAGTTACTTGAATTCAAACTCATGTTTAGTAAAGTTTAATTCCGATTTTCAAATGCTGAATTTAGAAGGAAAACATAAGCCTGGTAATCTTGCTGTTTGTTTCTTTTCTCTTGAAAGATTATTTCAGTCCATCCTGGGATTAGGATATGTCTCAAGATAAAACTGAACAGTAAAGTTTGCACATTAGCACAGGTAGATATGTTACATAGGTGGACTGAAGTGGACACATGGCTCTTGCAGGTTGATATTTATAAATTGACTATTCACAGGCAGTCCTTCAGGATGTCTTTCATGATTATATTTTCATATCTTTAATATTGCAGAGGTGGTTATTTAGTTACAGAGGTAGGGCGTGCTGGGCAGAGCCAGAGCAGCCACCACAGTCACTGGGTGCTAGTTCTTCAGACTCTGCCAAAAGAAATTTGAGCAAAACACAGGGTAATAAGAGAACGTTTTATACAGAGATTGAGAAGAGTGGGTGACTTACAGTTTAAGGATTGCATGGAAAGCCTCAAAGAGAGGATGGTATATTTCTCACAGAGCTGGAGTATTTAAGGAAACATACTCTTTTGTTCTTGCCTCAGTTTCCCTATCCCCTCTCAATTGGTTTATACCTGTAAGCAAGTTTTCTTTATGAAGGCCTTGATTTCTTGTTCCAGCTGACTAGGTGGTTGTGACATAGTTTTGCTAATAAATGGGGTTGGTTGCAAAGTTATAATGATGACACTCATGTGGAAACCACGGAGCCCCTTGAGGGTTAGAATTAGCACAGGCAGACCCCACTTTTCTGATGTTTATCTGTTCTAGTTCAGTCCACAGGATTTTTCTTTTCTTTTCTTTTTTTACAGTAAGACAGGGACAGAGAGAGAGGGAGGGAGAGAGAATCAATTTTATTTAGTTTTTCATGTGACTTTTATTGTGTATGTGTTTGTATGTGCTGCTGGGGTTTGAACTCCTGTCCTGGCGCATGCCAGGCAAGTGCCTTAACTGCTGAGCCATGGTTCTAGCCCCAAGTCCACAGGTTTTTTTGTTTGTTTGCTTGTTTTTTTAGGGCTGAGGACTGAACTCCGGGCCTTGTGCACACTAGGCAAACGCTCTACAACTGAGCTAAATCCCCAACCCCAAGTCCACAGGATTTTAAATAACAGTTCCCTCAAGGGATTATATTTCCCTGCAGTTTAAGGAGTTCAGGCATTCCGAATCCCATTTCCAAACATTTGCCTGTTTAGATATGCTTCCCCATAGTTCCAAAGATTTTCTTGGTGCATAGGCCTGATGTCTTTCCTTTCCCTCTGTTCATGGTTAGCTAATCTACCTAACAACTTGACCCAGTCACCTTGCTGATGTGGAGAGCCTAACAGACCAGCCAGAATGCCTGTATTGTTCACATTACATAAAAATAGCATGTGGTAGAGAAGAATAAAAAGGGCAAGTCAAGGTTTAGTGTTTTGTTTTAAGGATTCACTGTCCAGAATAAATCATACTAATTTTATCTTTGTCATCAGTTTACATGCATTAAGCTGATGAACAATTTACTTTGTAAACAAAATCACTTGTTAGAAGATTTTCAAGAAAACCATGGTATATTTGAAGGTCTTGGAATACATTATTATTAATCACTAGTGGTATGCCCTATTACTATTGCTTATTCAATTGTCAGTGTATTGAGGTTTACAAATACTGGAAGGTGACATTCAGAAGATGGGATTTAACGGAAGAAATCAGTGGTTGGGAGACAGAGGGACAGACAAGTTTAGTAGAAAATACTAAATATAATTCAAATACTACAGGATCTGGAAGAATTTCAGACGGTGTGAATAATATGGCTATTAACTCAGTGTTCAACACAACTTATGTATCCTTAGATGTGCTGACTTGGATAGATGTAGGTGTGTGTATGTGTTTATCTTCCAACTTCAAACCGGGTCTATTATGACATCACAGTCCTTTACTACCCATGTGGGTTAAAACAGTTATAGAGAATCAATCATAACTATAATTTGCCTCCCCAAGCTATCCCCTAAGATCTACTGAACACAGGTAGAAAATCACTGGCTTCAAAACTTCTGGAATGAGATTGGAGAAACCATTTCTGATCTTTCCAGACCAATGGCTCCTTATGTCCCTACACATACAACCATTGGCAATACCTAGTGTATCTATGTCTTGAATGATTTTCACTTGGTTCTGAGTCTAATCATTCAGTTTTCTAATATCTGGGAAACAAACTCTTTATCCTCCTTTTTCGAATGTGTAGATTTTACTTCCACACATGCTCACACAAGACAATGATTTGGACTTATATAATGTAGAAAATTTATTTTTGAATTATAGAATTAAAGGACGTTTTTGAGATCAGATTTCTACTTACTAAAGTATTTGCCAAGAGAAAATTAAGAATGCCTTCAACCATAAATGATCTTAAATTATATTATTTTACTGTGCCTTTTGTCCCTAGGAAATAAAGGAAATGCTGTGCTGTAATCTCCAGAAGAAATAAGAAGCAGACATAGTATCTAAATTCCTTTGTCTCTTTTCCATATTAACCCTTTTTTGCTGATTGCAATATGAATCTGAACAACAACAAAAATCCTCAGCAGATCTTATGATTATCTTCAAATTTATTCATTAATTTGTTTAAGAAATATTTGTTTCTGTCTTGAGATATTTTGAGATTACTGGAGGAAACTATGTACAAGAAATGAGAAATAGTAGATTACATATTATATTCCATTTCTAATAGCACTTTGGGAAAAAAGTAGCATACAGTATGGGCAAGGAGATTCTGGAGGACTAAGAATAGGGGAGTGGGTTGTTGAACTGCATAACGTGACTCTGATAAACACCTTGAGACCAAATGATATGTTATTCAATTATGATTTCCATGCTGCATGTTGGTATAAAACAGCAAAAAAAGGTAGAATATGTAAAGTTGTTCTCTATTTCAACACTAAGGGAGCTTGTGTGCATTTCTTTAGGTTTTATTATACCATTCTGAATATGTTACCTTGTTTTCAATGAATCTTCTAAATGATATTTCCTCTCTATCTATTTCCATCTTTCCATATCTATCATTCAAGTATCTATCATCTATTTGTCTTCCATCTATCATCATCAATCATCTATTTATCTATCTGTCTATCATCTATCCTTCATTATCTACTAGAGTAAGTCCACATACAGCTTCCATTCGCACATGGAATCTGTCAGTATTCCATGTAGGACACTGTTTTATAACCAAGACAAGAATGGTCCGCCACTGCAACCATCTGTCCACATTAAAATACTGGATTGGTCTAAAGATTATTTTCTGAATAGTAATTTTAAAGCTTAAAATGAAAAAAGAAATAAACTTAAAACCAGAAATAACAGCTCAAGTCTTATTTTGAAATTTTCCCCACTTAGTTGAAAGACATCAGATAATCCTAGTTTACAGTTTTGCTTTTTGGAATCATTTTGCTAACATACAGTCAAATTTAGGCCCAAGATTGCCTTATAAATATTAATTTACAGCTAATTAGTCTTTTTATGAGAGAATGCTGCAAATGTCTAGTCCATCAAGACATGCATACTAATTATAAATAAATACATCTTCACAGTCTCATAAGGAAATGATAGTTTAATCTTAGGACTGTCCCTTCTCATTGGAATGGATGATATCTAGCAGCTCTACGTCAAAACGAATTGTCAGAGGGGATTACTTCAAAGACTTGTAGATTCTTAATTGACAAAACAATAAAATGAGACAATCCACACATCAGTGAATAGTTTCATTTAGACAGCTTCTAACAATTAATTCTACACAGTAAGTTTATACTGAAACAGAGGAAATTCTAAGTTATAAGGCTAGGATTTGGGTTAAATCTCAGAAGTTTCTAAGGGCACACATTAATGTGCTCTTGCTTACATTTTACTCTTTTTAATTGCTGTGCACCATCAATAAAGTACAAGATAGTTATAATGATTTTGTACTCATTCTAGTTATTTTTTTTACTTCAATACTGTTGTAAAGTATTTAGAAAACTGGTAGTAAAAATGGCTATCTGTTCTTTCTTGAATCGTATCCTATACAGCTAAGAGTGGCATTGATGGAAATCTTCCCCAGCATTATTAATAATTTTTTTAAAGGAACGAAGAGAACTCTGGAATGTGATGGTCTCCCCTTCCTCCTGGCTCATGTCCTTTTAGATGTGCTTCCTTCCTCATTATTTTTATTTCTGGGATACTTCACTTTCCCTAGAAGCTCCCATATTTTCTATCCATACACTTATAAATAGTCCCTTTATTAAACCCTTCTCAGATTAACCTTTTAGAGTAATCTTTACTAGAACTTTGATTAATATATGGTGAATGTACTTGTTCATCTCTTTACTAACATTATTTGTTCTTCCAGATATCCACAGGTCTAATTATGAACCCCTTTAAGTTATTATTGCCCAAAATATAACTTCATGAATGAGGTCTATCCTGACATTTTCAATGACAAGTTTTACTCCAGCTTCCATATTGATCCCTCATATTCAAATCTAAGGCATTTTAGTAAAAGTCAACACATAAGTTCCTGGAGTGGTGGCTCAGTGGTTATTGTGCTTGCGTGGCATTCGCACAAATGCAGATTTGAACCTCAGAACCACAAACAGCGGAGTTTCAGAGCAACGAAGACCACATGAAAAACTAAATAAAATTCATTCTCTTTCTCTCACTGCCCCTCTCTCTTTAAAATAAAAGAAAGAAAGAAAGAAAAAATTTTCTAACTAATTTATATAGGTATATTTTCTGTTTGTTCTTCCTTAACATATGAGCATGACTAAGGCAGTAATTTTGCTCTGTTTTATTAATTTATGTATTTCAAGCTCTAGTGGAGTGCCTGCCATGTAGTTGGCATTCAACAAAACATGTATCAATTTAAAAGAGTTAATACAGTGAAAGTAAATTTAACCAAAGATGCAGCATAGTGCAGTGGTAAGAATACAGTTTTTTGAAATCACATGCACTGTCTCTCAAACTACGGCCTCATACTATACACAGCCCACATTTATTTAGTGGTGAATTATGTTCTACCTCTTTCATGGTAGATATTGGCATACATTATTTGGAAATTTTTGCCTAAGAAATTTCTCTATTGAAATTACTTTTTTCAATGTTTTTTGTGTATTTATTCTTAGATCTGCTCCAGATTAAAGTTTTACAAATTTGCATACATTTAAATGTGCAACTTGATATAAGTCCCACATTTTAGCTTGGTTATGTTGAATACTTAACTCTATTGAGCACAGGCAATCATGCTTTGAAATAATTTATCTTTTTGGTCAAACTACATTCTAAACATGCATCCATCTAGGTATCTAAATTTATTTGAATTTTAATTTTATCTTGGAAACCTAGAGAATCATGAATATAAAATAATCCACAAATAAATTACTAGGAATGCCTGTTGGATTGCAAGAGTTGGGGAACAAAAGATCCTTGAACTGAAATTTTGTAACTGTTGCTTTAAAGAGTCAAAATGAGATGTTTATTTGCCCTATGGTTAAGAATAAATGCACATTTAGATAATTAAAATTTCCTCTTTGGAATTGTCTTTATTTTAAATAATGATTAAGATTTCTCAAATAGAATTTTACATTATTTATAGAAATTGTTATGTTGCTTTTTAATTTTTCTCCCTTAGTATGTGAACTCTTGTCATTAAAATAAAACAAAATAACATAAAATATATAAAAGAAAAAATAAAGATTGGGACCCTTTATAGATGATAATTAAAAAATGAAAATGAATTAATCAGCATACAATTTCTTTGATGTAGAAGGCAATTGTATTATTATACTTTATAAAATAATCCTAGTTAACAAATCATGAGCAATGTTCCCTTTTTTCCATATTTTCAACAAAACATGAAAATCACGTTTTGATTGTATTCTTTAACAATATTGTTTTTCCTTCTGTTGACATCCCTAATAATATTTACATTAATAAGATAATATGTCATTCTTATTGATTTTCAGTCAGTTCAGTTAAAGTGCATACAATGAAAATGTATTCTTTTCCTCCAAAGTGGTTCTTACTGTAAAGAGAAAAAGAGTAAAATGTGGTAAATAGGGGGAAATGACATCTTGAGGTGTTATTCTGACTTAAATTCTTTTTTAAGGAGAGAGTGAGTGAAAGACAAAGAGAAAATCAGTTTTATTTAGATTTTCATGTTATTTTTGTTTTGCCAACACTTTGTTATATATGTTGTGCTAGGGTTCAAACCTGAGACCTCGAACATGCTAGGCAAATGCTCTGCTGCTGAGCTACTGATCCAATTCCTCTGATTTAGCATTTTTATACTCATTTTCTGCTAATATACTAAATAATAAATGTTTATAAAGTTGCTTCAGTATTCTACATCCTAAATCTTATTTTAAAATGTTCCAAATTCCTCTTACATTTATAAAAATGTCACTTACAGACTAATCTTATTTTTAAAGCTGAAGTCTTACAACATTTTCATCTGAGTAAACCATATAACATTTGTACTTATAAAGTTCATTTAAGATTGTCTTAAGCTTTAATCTTAGAATCTAATGTACATTGCTTTCAATATGGTAGTTCTCATAATGACATTTAAACTTCCATTGATCCCAGCTAGTTGTCAAATAGACAAAAAAATAGCAATTAAAAAGGTATGAAAATGCTAATTACTCATGTATCCTTTCATTTTAATGAGAGCAAAATGAATTGAATTAATTAAAGTTAAGTGGAACTACTATAAAGAATTTTGGAATTGTCAGAACTGAGTTAATAACTGTCACTTTTTACTGCTACTTGTGTTCTGCGTTTGACAAATTAATTCTTTAGTTCAAAATCTATAAAATAAGGATGGTTAGCTATTGTAGTAAAACATTAAAATATAAAAAATCTGGGTGCGATAATATATTAGAGTTATAATCTATGTGCTTTTTTCCCCATTTTCTTTTTATTTTTCATCTTTTTGTGTGTAGTTGGATTAAAACTCTACATTAAAGGGTAGACCCAAGGGCAAAGTAGCTCTAGTCAAAAACACTCCCATTATTTCATGCAACAAATATTTAATTGAGGAAGTAATTGAAAATAGGAGAAGGAGTACCAGGACCTTGGATATTCAATTTCTCAGTAACTAGAAAGAAAAAAAGGGAAGGAAAAAAAAAAGCAAAACAAAACATTCCTTTAGTGTTACTGAGTACTGAGTGAGATTGGTGGGGGACCAAATGTGAGTGGTTAGCTCCGAGTTGCAGGAATCTTGTGGAAACCCAGAGTCGATACATATATAGTGTTACGATCATCAGGCTAACACCCAACTGACTGCCTACTGATCACTCATTCACTTTGGAACAATGAAATTCAAGTTTCGGAGATTTTTTTTCCTGTGCATTAAAAATTCAGTGAGTCCCCAAAACCAATGAAACAGAGTTTGAGAGGAACTGGGCATCCTTGTACTCAATAGAATGCAAATGAAACAGCCCTAAAAGATGGGCACAAGGGAGAATTCCTTAGAAGTTGCTTCTAATTAGGCTGCAGTGCAAGGGACACATCCTTCTCAAAGGATCTGCAATAAAGGAATGTGTTTCTTTTTGCAACATATTATAGACTGACAACTTTGTAAAATAAATTAGAAACAAATTGGCTATCATACCCTTAACGATCAGAAGCAAAAGTTATCCAGGGTTTCAAAATATCAAAATAAATATTATTCTCAGTGTGATATTTTAAAAATGCATATTAACAAGGAAAACCAGATATTTACATAAAATAACATACATATTTGCTTCTTAATTTGTCATAAAAAGAAATCAAACAGGTAAAATCTGGTAACTTTTCTTGAGAGTGCTCTAGTAGCAGTAATTATAATGTAATTAATGATTATGAAATTTTATTATATTTTATGGAAAAGGGACACATTGTATAGATTTATAAAGGGAATTTTAAGATTTGAAAGACATATAAAGTTAATTTTTAGCTGTATAAAAATTAGTATAAAACATATAAGTTAAAATTTTTCGTTGTGATAAGAATTTTGTATGCTTTCTTCTTGCTAAAAACTATACATTCATTTTCAAAATGAAAATTGTTCCAATACACAGACTTCTATAGAAATGGCTTTAAACAGACAAGAAAAGACAAGACTTCCTTTGCATTGTGTCAAGCAGGGTTTTAGGAACACAGGATCTTTGTCATAGCTTGCTGTAGGAAGTTGATTCATAAACAAGGATCCAATGACAGTTCCTCAGTTTAGATCAATTGGGAAGGATAAATGTTTAGTTTACTTCAAGGTTATCTCTTGAGTAAACGAAAGCTTCTTGCCAGTTTATTCATCCTCCTACTTTATGTTCCTCCTTGAAAAAACAATTCTGTATAGTCTACTCCTTAGTAAATCATAGTTTTCTTGCTGAACTATAAAGGAGCTTGAATTTGACTGCATACTTGAATTAAAGATGTGTAACATGAGAAATCTGCTGTGTCTGGATCAATGAAGTTTTAGGGAAAAGTTGTTTTAGGGACATAGTTGAATGTCAGGTAACAATAAAAATGTACTATAATACTGGGAGTTAAACTCCAGAGCAGCAGATAATGAATGCATTTACAAAGCAGAGGAAGGTGGATTGCAGAAACATCAAAATTGTTTCGATTGCTGAAAAACAGAATTTTAGTAGTCCATACCTGAGGTATCAAGTAAATTAAACCATTATACTTCCATGAAGACTCTCATGGAAAATCTGTTGTTCTCTTTGTAGTGATTCAGTGCCACAACCTTTGTTTAAGAATGGAAAGGAAAGAACTGTTAGGCTTTAAGTTTTAGGGTTTCGCTATGATTTTTAAATGTCACTAAATTTATTATTCTTTATTTGACACCCCTTGTTTAGCTAAGAAGGAAGAGATAATTGTCAGAATTCTAAAACACATTCTCCTATGTGTTTCATTCTCCTTATTGGATGTGCATTTGTTCTGAATGTAATTTGATGTGATTTTTTACCCACCCACGTCTGATTCCTTCTAGTGGTTTTAAATTTGGGAAAGTGTTCTTCATTCAATCTCCCCCCGCCACCTAACTACTCTCTTTCCTCTTCCCCTTCCTTCTTTCTCCCATTCTTTCCTCTTCTTTTCCTTACTTTTTCTTCTATAGTAAGGATAACATCATCAAACTCATTTTCATGCTTAGATGTGTTTGGGCAAGAATGCTTTAGATACAGTTTGTGTTCTGATCTTAGGGAGGTACAAATTAGCTCAATGTATATTTTTTACTAGTGGCTATTATTAACATTACCTAAATCCTAAATTTGATTAGGAGTTTGTAAAATGGCATTTTCTGTGATTCCTTCTTTTGTTATCAGCTGCAATGATTATACAGAAAGAGAAACATCTAATAGAAAATTATTGGGTGTCTATAGTGGAATTGTAAAGAAAAATCATAATAAATATTTGATTACTTTCTTTCACTTACTAGATCTCAAACAAATTAGTTGTAGACCACTTCCAAACATGACAAAGACATTTAAAAATATTTTAGTATCTTAATGAACTCATGGAATTAGACATACTGTCTTATAATCAGTTAGTATTTTTGCTACACAATTTTTTCCACCTTTGACCCTTGAGACCCTCTACTGTGAAATGTATTTTGTTTACTACAGCAGTCCTTGACAGCATTCATATTTTAACAAATAGCAACAAATTGTGTACATTTTATGTCTTAGATTAGGAGTGAACCAATTTTCAAGGATACTTTGTTCCTTTTATTGACAAATGATATTAACAAAGCATAAACTGGGCAATAAATTATCCATTTTAATGGGAATAGTCATTATTCATTATATGATGAACAGAACTGAGAAGTGTTTTTCAAATTATTATTTAGAAATCACAAATGTATAGAAAAGTTTCAAAACTAGTAAAAAGCTTTGCTTATATTCACCACATCTTAATTGTTTGTGAAATTTGCTTTTCCTATCTACCTATCCATATGCATCAACATATCTAGAATGACAGCTATAGATGCATGCCTATAATATTTATTACTATTTTAATTATCATCATCATTATTATTTTTCTAAAATATTTAAGACTAAGTTGAAGTCATGACTCTTTGCAACTCCAACACTTAATCATAAATATTTTAGGAATAAGGATATTAAGTTAGATAACCACATGAGAAATAATGATTTGCGATTTGTTTTTTTAAAGAGGTAGGTAGAGTGTTAGAGAGAAAAAGAGTGAATCAATTTTATTTATTTCTTCATCTGTCTTGTTTTTCTGACATTTGCCATATATGTGGTGCTAGGGTTTGAACCCTTGTGCATGCCAGGTAAGTGCTCCAATGGATGAGCCACATCCATTAGAGCGCCTCCTCCCCAATTTTTTTTTTTTTTGTTATTGTTGCCAAGCATTGAATCCAGGGCACTTAACTAATGAGCCACATCCCCAAACATTTTTAAATTTTATTTTGAGACTGGGTCACCTTAATTAGGGCCTCGCTAAGTTATGGAGGCTGGCTTTGAACTCATGATTCTACTGCCTCAGTTTCCTGAATCTCTGGGATTATAGGCATGCACAATAGCACCTGGCTGAAATAGTGATTTTTTTTTATCAAAGATATAGCATACTAGTTTATATTGTACATTTAATATTCCACACTTGTGTCTCTGTCTATCAAATTTTTCAATCTAGGATCATGTAAACCAGAATTACATATTGCATGTAGTTGTAATACTAAGTAATTTTACAATTTAAACATAGGAATCATTAATTCAATACAAAATTCTATTCAAATTTCCAAGTTCAATTTTTTAGCTTAATTTCTTAGTTTGAATACCTATAGCTCCAGTCTTCTACGTGAAAAACTTGGTTACCAATGTCTGAATGTTTTTGTCCCTCCAAAATTCACATATCAAAATCTAATCCCTAATGCGTTGGTATTAAGAGGCGAGATCCTTGGAAGGAGACTGTCATTAAGGTGTTGCCCCAATTATTGGGATTTTTGCCTTTGTAGGATAGACTTTCCCACTCCAAAAGGGAGAAGTTGTGGGAACTGGTTTTAAGTTAGTAAAAATCCAACAGGTAAAGCAATATTATGTTTTAAGCCTTTAAAATAATTTTCTTTAACCATTTTCTTTAACTGATGTTCAAGTATAATGATTTTGCATCCTTACATGTTGGGAGGACATATAGACAAGCTAGCTCCCTCAAGATTCTTTATGAAGGCAACAGTGCCAACAATTGGGAAAACAAATTCATGACTCAGTCTCCTTCTAAGGGTCCCACCCCTTAATACCATAGGGATTAGATTTTGATATGTGAACTTTGGAGGGACAGAAACATTCAGGTGGTAGACTTTATGCATTCTTTTTTTTTTATTATTAAGAGAGAAGGACAGTGAGAGAGACAGACAAAGAGAGAAACAACTTTATTTAGTTTTTCACATGGACTTCACTGCTCCACCACTGAGCTGTACATGGTGCTGGAATTTGAACCTGGGTTCTCCTGCTTGCAAGGCAAGCACCGAACCCGCTGAGCCACCGCTCCAGCCCAGTCTTATGCATTCTGGTAAGCTCTAATTTGTTTGATTTTACAGGGTTGCAGCTAGAGAAACACTTGTTTCAGGATGAGTCCCATTGCCACTCAATCATATGAATTCATATGATTTTTACATGACTTTGTACTTAGGTTTTAAAGTTGATGTTGAAGCAAGGTTAGAATATTGGGATGGAAGGAATGTATTTTGTCTATGAAGCAGATAGCTCTGATATCTGGTAGATACCAAATATGCTGGTACATGGATTTTGGATTTTCTAGACTCTAGAACTATGAGTAATAAATTTATGTTGCTAATAAATTATATAGACTAAGTTATTTGTTGTAGCTTCAATGGACCAAGATAGAAGGATAATTCATGTTTAATAACATTTTTCTTTTGATTGCAGGTGATTTTTTATTTTCTTAATTTGGTCAAATGTATTGCTACTACTTTACTGACAATTTTAAGATATTTAAAATCTGCTGTAAAGTTTTGAAGACAGTAAACTTCAAAATATTACACATTTAAAATGTGTTCTAATACCTGAGCTCTTTCCACCTCCTTTACTTCTAATCTTATAACTGTAATTTCATGTGAATTACTTCTAGTTGGGTAACTAAAATGGATGTGGATAGAGTTGCCAAGGAAGTACTCTCTTGTGCACCCTTAGAGCAGATAATTTTGTTCATTTAGTTGATCTTCGCTTAAATGTTTCATTGTTCCTGTCTTAGTTTGAACTACCATAATAAAGTGCCATAGAGTGCTTTGTTCATTTGGTTAATCTCCTAACTGTCCCTTTGTCCTTGTCTTAGTGTGGTCTACTATAATAAAGTGCCATAGAGTGGTGCCTTATAAACAACAAAGTTTATTTCTCATAAATCTGGAGGCAGAGTAGTTCAAGATTAAAAAGCAGGAACTCAGTGTCTGGAGATGGCTCTGTTCCTTGTCATTAAATGACCACCTCCTCAGTGTTTCTTCATATGGCAGGGAACAGAAAACGTGAGCTATTTAATGTTCTTTTTTATTTAAATAGCCTTATTTTATTACTGCATTATAGTTTTACACAACATTGGGATTAGTTGTCACATATTCCTAGATGCACACAATTCAGCACTCAATTTGTTCAATATCCCCCCCACACACACATCCCTCTACCTCCCATACCCATACCTTGCCTTTCTTCTGTGTCCTATATTGTTCCTAAAATAACCAAATACAGTGACATAATTGTTATACCTATGAAGAACATTTTACATATACATAGCTATACTATGTACAGTGACATTTATAACTGCTTGAAATGCACATTGCTTTATATCAGTTCCAACATTTCCCCTTCTCCTCCCTTTCTATAATCCCTTGTTAGTCTTCAAAATGTTTGAAAATGGGATTAAACATTTACATTTTTGTACAGGTATGCAGCATAGCTTGCTCAAATATCTCATGAAATATCTTGCAACTGTTTATAATAAATATTAACATTTTGCATTTTTGTTCTATGACTCTAATACATGAGTTTGTCTACCTTACTCCCAAGCCTGAGTTTAGGCCCAGTCTCCACAAATGAGGGACACCATTTGGACTTTGATTCTCTGGGTTTAGCTAACTTCACTCAGCATGATTTCTTCCAGTGCCATCCATTTACCTTCAATGGATGCAATATCATTGTTTCTAATAGCACAGTAGAACTCCATTGTATATATGTAAAAGAGCTTTTGTATCTATTTATCCAGAGGACCTTTGGGTTGGTTCCATAATTTATCATTGTAAATTGAGCTGCTATGAACATGGATTTCACTATGTTTCTGTAATGTGCTGATTCTAACACCTCTGGGGAAATACCCAGTAAAGGGATAGCTGGATCCTATGGGGATCCAACCCTAATTTTTTGAGGATCTCCACACTGCTTTCCAGAGCATCTGGACCAATCTGTAATTCCACCAACAGTGTGCTAGTGTTCCTATCTCCCCACAACCCTGCCAGCATTTATTATTCTTTGTATTTCTCATCTTTGCCAGTCCAACTGGCATGAGGTAAAATCTTAATGTAGTTTTGATTTGCATTTCTCTGATTGCCAGTGATTTAGAACACTTTATCAAGTATTCATTGGCTTGCTCAATGTCCTCTGTTGAGAAGTTTATGTTTGGCTCTCTGGCCCATTTATTGATTGGATTGTTTGTGTTTTTATTATTGAGTTTTTTGAGTTCTTTGTAAATTTTGGATATTAGTCCCCTGTCAGAGGGATCACAGGCCATGATTCTCCCTCATTCTATAGGTTGTCTTAACTGTTTTGACTATTTCCTTGGCTGTACAGAAACTTTTAGTTTAATGGCATGCCACTCATTGATTTTTTACTGTAATTCATTCACTTTAGGATCCATGTTGAGGAAGTCATTGCCAACTCCCATATGCTCGAGTGTTGGTCCTATTTTTCTTCTAATAGTTGTATATTATCTGGTTTAATTCCTACTTCCTTGATCCATTTAGAATTGATTTTTGAGCAAAGTCAGAGATAAGGTCTAATTTCAGTTTTCTAAAAGGGGCTGTCCAGTTTGTCCAGCACCATTTGGTGAGTAGGCTGTCTCTCCTCCATGTTATATTATGACCCCCTTTCTCAAAGATCATATGTTTAAATATTTGTAGGTTTGTCTCAGAGTCTTCTATTCTATCCCACTGGTCTTCATTCCTGTTTTGATACCAATATCATGCTATTTTAATACTACAACTCTATAGTATAATTTTAGATCTGGTATTGCAAAACCACCTGTTTATTCTTTCATGCTTAATAATGTTTTGACTGTTCTGGGATTTTTGTTGTTCTATATGAATATGAGAATTGCTTTTTCTATATCTGTAAAGAATAACATTGAAATCTTGATGGGGAATGCATTGAATCTGTACACAGTGCTTTTGGTAGAATGGCTATTTTAGTTAGATTAATTCTGCCTAACCAAGAGCACAAAACATCTTTCCATCTTCTAAGGTCTTGCAATTTCTGTTTTCAGTGTTCGATAATTTTCATTGTAGAGGCCTTTTAATTCTCTTGTTAGATTAATTCCCAAGTATTTCATTCTTTTAGAGGATATTGTGAATGAGACCAATTTCTTATTCTGCCCTGTTATTGTTGGCCTATAGGATAACTATTGATTTATGGGTGTTGATCTTGTAGCCTGCTACTTTGCCAAATCTATTGATTAGCTCTAGTAGTTTTCTGGTGGAGTTTTTTTTTTTTGGATCTTCCAGATATAAGTTCATGTCACCAGCAAAAAGGGATAATTTGACTTCTTCCTTTCCTATTCTTGTACCTTTGATTTCTTCCTCCTGCCTGATTGCTCCAGACAGAGTCTCAAGGATTATGTTAATAAAAGTTGTGAAAGCGGGCAGCCTTGTCTTATTCCCGAGTTCAGCGGAAATGCTTTCAACCTTTCTCCATTTAGTATTATACTAGCTGAGGTTTTGGAATATATGGCCTTTACATAATTAAGATAAGTTCCTTTGATCCATATTTTCTCTAGAATTTTGAGCATAAATGGGTGCTGGATTTTATTGAAGGCCTTTTCTGCATCTATTGAGATGATCATATGGTTTTTGTCCTTAATTCTGTTTAAGTGATGAATTACATGTATCAATTTGCATATGTTGAACTAGCCTTGCATACCTGGAATGAAGCCCACTTGATCATGATGAATTATTTTCTTGATGTGTTTTTGAATGTGGTTTCCAAGAACTTTATTAAGAATTTTTGCATCAATATTCGTGAGGAATATTGGTCTGTAATTTCCTTTTTTCGATGTGTCTTTGTTGGGTTTTGGTATTAGAGTTATGGTTGCTTCATAAAAAGTGTTTGGGAGAGTTTCCTCTTTCTCAATTTCTTGGAATATCTTAATAAGAGGAGGAGTTAGCTCTTCTTCAAAGGTGTGGTAAAACTCTGCAGAGAATCCATCAGGTCCTGGGCTTTTCTTCTTTGGAAGACTTTTATTTGCTTTATGAATTTCAGTGCCTGTTATTAGATTGTTTTGGATTTCAATGTCATTGTGTGTCAATTTGAGGATGTTATATATGTCTAAAAATGTGTCCTTGTTATCCAGAATATCTGATTTAGATGATTATTGTTTTTCAAAATATGTTTCCATACTATTGTTGATTCTTTCCCAACTTCCATAAATGTATTCTCATGTCTTCACAATACGCATACACAGTCATAGGTAACAAACTGGAACCGTTCTTGAACCACCCAGGCTTATATCCTTTGATCACCTGTATTCTTGTTTGTTATACTATGCAATTACATTTGGTGCTATGCTCACTACATATTTTCCCTCTTTGCACTCATTAGACTATAAATTTTTGAGGGCAAATATTATCAATTATCAATGACTGGAAATTTAAAAATATAGGAATTATTTTATTTGAACAATTAGGGAAAATATCCAGTCTATTTTCTTATAATAAGCATACAAGCAGCTAAGCTCTTTCTTCCTTTTCACAAATATCTGATAAACTTCCATGATCATAACTACTGACATGATAATAGTTTCCCTTTCTTTTGAAAACTCAGTGTTCTTTTTGTCTTTTGGAACTGCTTACTTTTAAAATGTTTGATGGTCAAATCCTCTTGACATTCCTATTTTACAATTATTCTGCAGAATCAGAATCTAAAACAACAATTCTTATTTTCATTTTTCTTATTTTTTTACATAATAAAAGACTACATCATTTATTGATACCTGGAAAAAGAAAATTTGTCACACAAACAGCTACCAAGGGAATCAGGTGAGTTAAACATTTGATACTCTGTTACTGTGGAGAGTCAAATTTTGCAGATATTCTTTGCAGTAATTTATGCATTTTGACTCTTAGAATTTGCTTGAAAAAATAGCACATACATGGTAAGAATGAAGACATGGACAATTATCAAGTGTCTAACTAGAGAGCCAAGCCCTATATTCTTCAAACTCAGTGTCCTAGAACTTGAAAACAAATCAATGAATCAAGATGAAGCATGAGTGAAAAGGAATAATACTGGGACTGCCACCAAAGTTTCCCTTGTTAAAGAAAAGAAAAGACTGAACAGTCATGTGTAGTAGCACTGACAACATTAAAATTTCCTTTCTTTGCCCCTTTCAAGTATATTTATTGTAATTTGGTTTGGCTCCAGTTTTCCTCTCCCTGTTTTAACTTTGAATTAGGTCCAGGTTTTTTAGCTCCAGGGAAGCAAGTAGTGGTATTGAAATAGCTCTTCATTTCAACAGTGCTAATTGCAGCCACAATCATTAGTTCATAGACCATGGAAATTAATGATGGAAAAGACCTGTTAGATCATCTGTTCTTCTGACTCTGAGAATAAAGGATTAGTTTTTGTATTATGTTCTGGAATATTCTGCCTGGTTAATTTTAAGTGACCAAAATAATGGTGCTTTCACCATTTCTCTTGGGAGAGAATTGTGTAGCCTAATAAACTTCACTCAGGACATTCATCTGAAGAGCAGCCTAAGGTTTTTTTTTTTTTTTTTTTGCTTCATTTCAAGCCATTATTCCTAGTTATACACCCTTGGGTTACCCTAAACAATTCCTTTCCCTTCTCCATTCATTAAGACAATTTTCCTGACTACCATCCTAAAAGAATACCAAGGATGGTTTTATGTGCGTTTATGAGGAAAGATATGGTCTTGTTTAGTAGTGATGAAATATACAGCTATTGATTATTACATAAATCACTTCTGTCCCAAATGAGACAAGTGAGTCTTAAAATAAATTATACTAGGTTTTCCAAAAACTGTTGTATATATGCACAATGGAGTTCTACTCTGCTCTTAGAAAGAACAATATCATAGCTTTTGCAGGTAAATAGATGGATTTGAAAAAATCATGCGGGGCTGGAGTGGTGGCTCAGTGGTTTCCGCGCTTGCCTGGCAGGCACGAGAACCTGGGTTCAAACCCCAGCACCACGTACACAACTAAGTGTTGGAGCAACGAAGGCCATGTGAAAAACTAAATAAAGTTGTTCCTCTCTTTCCCTGTCTCTCTCACTGTCCCTCTCTCTTTAAAAAAAAAAAAATCATGCTGATCAAAATAAACCAAACCCAGAGACTTAAGGTCAAAATTTTTCTTACATTTTAACAAGCTAGAGTAAAACCAAGGATTGGGTGAAAATTAGATGAGTTATTTTTTGCTAGACACACTATATTCAAAGTATCACATAATCTAGGGGGTACTATAGCTATGGTGGGGTAAGAGGGTAGACAGGAGAGAGGCAGTGCGGAAGGGAGGGGAAAAAGGGGGGTTATAAATTCTGTATGGAACATTTGACTCTCCTGAGAAGCCAAATATTACTCATGCAGGCATTTAAACCTTGAAAGTTCAAAATTTAATATACATGGATATGGACATTTATATATGTGATATTGTGGAATTACACTAGAGGAAAGAGAGTAGGGAGTGGACAAAAGGGGGGATATACTGTAAGAATCAGGCTCAATTTACATTATCATTACATATGCATATATGGATGGGTGGTAACAAATCCCTTAAATATGTAAGAACATGCTGAACTAATAAAAATAAATGAATAAAGTAAATTATAAGGTATCCTCAAGTACATGGCCATTTATATTTGTGCTTTTTTATGAATTTTAAATGTATATTAATGTATGTAGGAGGTAATCAATGATGTAGCTTACTCTTTACTACCATGAGAAGCCAAATAATATTTATGCAATCATTTAATTCTGGAAAATATATTTATATCTGTTATAGGAGAAAGTATAGAAGTCAAGAGACTGGGGTGTGGATTATTTGGGGATGATTCTAAATTAGGATGGGGGATATCATATTGTTACTATATATGTATTTATGATTGTACAACAATAAATCTCCTCAATAAAATTTAAAAAATAATTAAAACCATCTCAAGATATTTTCCATGACCTTAAATCTACCACTTGTATTAAGATTATCTACCCCTTGAAATTTTGATAGTGACATCAGTTTTTGAACTTGATGTTTCTCTTCCTCACAATGGCCATTGGTTTCTAATTGTAAATCTAGTTTATTATTTGTTCATTTTCAATAAACTAGATTGTATTTTTAAAATAAATACTTAAATTGATTTCCCATTGCATTATTTGAATATTTATACAACTAATATTTTATTGTAAAGTAATAAAGTAGTCAATGATGTACAATGTCATTTAGTTTTTTGAGGGTAAAATATTTGGTCTCTATTTATAAATGATAGATAATGAAAAGAACCCTATTATAAATGGCACTGTAAAATGAAAATGGTACTGCTCTTATTGAGATTTATTAGCAAATTTGATAAATTTGGGGTGTTTAGAAGCTGGCATGTTTTAAAATCCTTGTAACAAATTATGCTTATGTGTATTTTATATGGAACAGATTCCAAATAAAGAGTTATGAGCTAGTTACAAACTACTCAGAGCATAATAGGCAATAAGAATAATAATCATCATTATTTTTGAAACATGAACTTCTTTTAGATAATGTAGTCCATGAAAGTAAGCTACTCACCCATGTTAAGTAAAATAAATGGTCCTGATCTCCAAAATGAGGTAATAGAAATGGTTTACTATAATCATTTCTCAGAGGAATTAGCTTGCAGAGTTTCAATATGTTCTAATGATAGATAAAATTTTAAAGAAATTTTAAATGATTCAATTTAATTCCTGTGCTCAAATTATTACCCAAGGGAAAGATTCAAAAGTAATTAACCAGAGATATGTAAATTTCTAAATCTTCCCCAAATAAACACTTTTCTACTATTTTCTCACTTTCAAATTTCAATATGATTACATTGTGAATCAGACAACGGATTTATTTAATTCAAAGTAATCTTTATTTCTTTTTAAGGTATATTCATAGCATTCCTAGGGCCAACAAAAAATCTTCTGCTGTATGTTTTCATAAATTTTAAAGGCTTTAGGTAAGGGTCAAATTAGAACTTCTCTATTAGATTGTTAGATGATTTAAAGTAGGCAAATTTATTCAGATTAATAACTCAGTTTTAATTGATTGAAAGGGAGGTATCTGCATTTTGGTGATTGATTTTAACAGAATTTCAGGTTTGCTTTTATTATTAAAATAAACCACATTTATCTCACTTAAAATATTATGTGAAACCAGGTGTGGTAGCATTACCCTGGCACCAGAGGCAGGCGAATTGTAAGTGGTGGGCCAGTTTTGGTAACTTAGCAAGACTCTATGTCAAAACTACAAAATTTTAAATGTGGAGGGGTATGGGAACATAACTCAAAACTAGAGTACTCCTTGCTTCAATCCTCGTTATGGCAATAAAAGTAAAAATACAGAAATGTTATGTCAAGACTAAACTAAATGAAAATCTGTAGTAAGGTTTTAGAGAAGCAGGAACTTATTTCATATTATTAAAATATAAGAAAATGTACATCCATTTTTGTCAATAAAAGAGGGAAATAAATTCTCCTACCTCTTACATACATTCTTTGTTTTCTTCTGTGAATGACTTAAGTTTTTTTTCTCTTCTACAACATTCAAGAAACTCAGGGGATATTACTGGACTTAATCGTTATAAAAGCATTGATAATCAAGTTGCCATAAGAATCTCAATGTCCTCTTTAATATCCAGTGAAATATGTAGAAGAACTTTTCAGTACAAGAAGACAAAGAAATGAGGGAAAGAGGTAAGCAATTGGGTGGGTAAAAAAGCAAAAGAAAAAGAAAGTGTGATCAGTGATACGTCCTTTCAGATAGTGAAAAGGGATGTAGGAAATGCCAAGTAATTCAATAGGTACCAGGCCACTAAGGTTCATACAAATGCAGATAATTCTCTCCCCTCTAAACTAGTTAAAGTAAGACTGTAAATATAAACTGTAAGTATAAGACTATTTTATTTATTTATTTTCTCAAAAATCTTCATGAGGGCTGGAACGGTGGCTGGGCTGTTATGGTGCCTGCCCAGCATGCGTGAGTATGCGAGTTCAAACCCCAGCACCACGTACATAATGAAGTCTCGGAGCAATGAAGGCCACATGAAAAAGTGAATAAAAATTCCCTCTCTCTCTCTCTCTCTCACTGTCCCTCTCTCTTTAAAAAGAAATCTTCATGAATTTGACTCTGTTAAAAATTACATTTGTATAAATCTGGAGGTTTGATCCAGTTTTTCATAGTCCTCCTTGGATGGGATGTTCTAGTCTCAGACCGGTAGTGATAAATGACCAGTCTGGGGTTCCTAGTCATCATCAGTTTGGCATTTTGAGAAGGTCCAGCTAAAAACAACCACCTGGTGTTAACTACCTGCATTAGTCCAAACTTATTAAAAATCCAAGGCATTTCTTTTCACTTAATTTAAAATTTATATGGAGTAATTTTCTGTTAATGATAGAGTCTAAATATAACTTTTGCCTAATTTTTTGTGCAATTCAGAAATTACAAAATTGCTAGGAGTTTTGTTGAGGTAATACTCTTGAAGTACAAAAAAAAAAAAACAAAAAAACTATCAAGGACCGGTTTGTCTGTCTTGTACTGAGACATCACAGTAGTGACTGCATTAAACACATAATCAAAGAAGAGTAGTTTTGAAAGTATAGTTGATGAAAGTATATTTGAATGATTTGGGACATGGTTAAGAAGTATTTTAATTTTAGGCCCAAAGGATTTGAGTCACTCTTTTAGCATATATTACATACAATTTATTTTTTTAAAGAGAGAGGGATAGTGAGAGAGAGAGAGAAAATCAATTTTATTTAGTTTTTCAAGTACCTTTCATTGCTCGAACACTTTTTTGTGTATGTGGTGCTGGGGTTTGAACCCACATACTGGCTCATGCCAGGCAAGCGCTGTAACAGCTGAGTCACCACACCAGCCCCAGCCACCTCTCCAGCCCCTATTATACACATTTTTAATGTCCACTTTTGGTATTGCATAAGTAGCTGAAAGATAACCATGGAATACAAATTTAAACTTTCCTATAGTCCATCCAGGAAAGAAAAATATTTTCAAGTGCTTTGTTGAATGCTTCTGAATCTATTTATCTAGCCCTATTGCTGCCAAATACTGACTTCTATTTTTAGGTACTGTTAGAAACAAGACAAGAAGCAAGGTCTTCAGAGACTCATTAGGACCATTAGAAAAATGCTCCTAGCAGCTCCTATCAAAACAGCAGAAATAAATAACCTTTGTTCCTGGGATGAGGATTCACCCTGTTTCTGTAGCCCCATTTCCAGATGATGTATTATAGTCATTATAGTCACTTCTGTAGCACACTATGTATACAAAATATGAGAGCTTCACCTCCCGGTTCAGAGTATTTCCTGATATATGAACAATTTGTCCTTGTCAGATTGTCCAAGGTGAGAAGAATAAACTTTAAATATTAGCCACTTTTAGGCAACATGAATATAGGAGAAAACATTCTATCTTACTTTCTTCTGTCACAAAGGAAAAAAAATACTGTGGGAGGAAATGGATTAAATGATAAAGTACCTTTAAAAGAATTATTACTTGTTCATTTTTAAATTACTTTTTAATAGAGATAGTTCATAAAATCAAAATGCCAAAATCTCTTAGTTTCAGGAAGTTGCATTTCATAACAAAGAAAAATGAGCTATATTTTCACACCAGAAAGAACCATAAAGTTGTATGGTGATGTAGCAAAAACTGAAGGTATGTCACATTTATATATTTGTAAAATGTAGCATTACCTGTTTGACTTAAGTAAGCTCATGAGTGTTGACTAATGAATGGATGTGACTGGATATTTTTATATGGGGAATTTCAAAATGTCTACCTGAACTGAATATAGTACTTTAGGTTGCGATTTACTACTGATTTATAAACTATAAAGTATCATCACATTTTAAAAACTGATTTGAAATTAAAATTTTGTTGTACTTTTTTTATTCAAATGTTTTGTTACTTTTGAGAAAAACTGATAGTACCAGCTCAGGTCTCTTTATCCAAGACTATTAAACACTAAAGTAATACCTAGAAGTATCATATTTATCACTCTTGTGAATCCTTTTTTTGGTTTGTATGACTTATTGTAGTAAATAATATTAATGTAATGCCTTTTTTCCCTATATGGTCATTCACTCATCTGTCACCAAAGAATAGTAATGGCTAAAGTCAGCTTCCACAAAGGATACCAAAACAATAACATAAAGTTTAATAAAGGCAGTTTAAGAAAAGGATTTAAGTGCCTATACAACTAGAAATACTGGAAGTATAAGTGGGAGATATTGAGGAAATTCAGAGATTAGCAAAAACAAGAATCAACTGCATTATGTGGAATGGAAAGTTCAAGGTAACCAGAGCTCAAGATCTGGGAATGTAAATCTGGGAACAGTGAGTTTACTGATGGAAGCAAAGAATATGGACTTGGCAGAGTCACTGTCCAAAATGCCACCAATGGAGAGAGAAGAACCAAAACTAATTTCAAGCTTTCTCTCACAGCCCTGCACACTTTAATGTCCTGTCAGTGACTCTCAACAGCATAAGCTAAGTCTATGCATAAGGAGGAAAGAAAGAAACAGTGTGCAGAAGCCTGTTCCAAATACATCTGGGGATTAATTTAACACCTATCAGAAAGATAGTATATTCCCAAACAACTTTCTAAGCCAAATCAATTAGTAAGTATGCTATTTGGTCAAGTTCTCATTGTGAACTACAGTTAAAAAAAAGGAAAAGGATGATTCTGTTAAAAGATGTTTAAGACCTGGCTTGCCATAAAGTCCATCAGGGTTACCGAAACACATGTGCACCCCCTCCCCAGGTACATGAATACAAAGATACTCAAAGCCAACTTTCAACTTAGTCCATCTATTGTTTGCTTTATAAGACTCAAATACGCTTACAAAACATTATTTATATTTGCTACATTGCAGAACTTTAACATTTTCCTAAAGGCAAGTATAGCTACTTCTTTTTCTAGCAGTTTTCAACTTGGCAGAGTTGATAGAAGGAATCCCTACATTGGAAAGTAGTTTTTACTGAATATTTATAAGTTACCATTTTAGGATTCCTTATATACAAGTATCTTTACTACTGGTAATAGTTCTGTCCCTTAGCACACTTATTTAGAAAATCTGCCCCAAAAGTATCTTTTAAGTAATAAGTAGTATGTGAATTTAAGATCGTAAATCATTATTCCTTTATTATTTTTAGGAATTTGGGGGTAAAACAAAAGTATTGAATTTTTCTTTTGCTACTGAATTAGCAGGTGAAACAAATCTTGCTTTTTCCTTTTATCTGTGTTTACCCAAAAATGAGTTGTTAAGTTTTTTTTCCAGCAAATTATTAGTGTTTGTCCTTGTAGGCCACTATGAGAAAAAAGTTTAAATTAAAGGATTGCTTGCTGCTATCAACATTTTCAGAACCGATGCTGTATGGATTTTGAATGTCCCTTAAATCCCTTTGTGTTAAAGTGTTGGTTCCCAGAATAGTGCTATTGAAAGACTGTGGAACCTTTAAGGGATCAAACCTAGTGGAAGATCATTAGGTCATTAGAGTCATAGCTTTTTAGGGTATTGTAGGAACCGAACCCCTTCTTCTTCCTCTCTTTTCTTCCTGGCCATGAGGTGACTGGTTTTTATCCACCATATACTTCCACAATGATGTATGTACTGCCTGCCACAGACCCAAGACTAAGCTCAAAGCATCACAGACTAGAACTCCAAAATTCTAAGCCAAAATAAATCTCAAATATTTGGTATAATGATAGAAAGCTGACAAACACAAGAACCAAAATTGGAAATTTTGCTTATTTTTAGTGTTTATATTTCTAGAACTATTTATTAACACATATTAAGGCAAAACACTTTTGGAGTACTCATTGAAATGATTGGCAAAATTTTTGACAATGAAAAAAGATAACTAAGAATAATAACTCATTTACCAGACCTTAAAATAACTACAAAGAGCTAATCCCATGAAGATTGACATAGATATTGGCTAATCACAGAAATTTACCTTTCCTAAGTATGGATTTAAAAAATAAGTAAGACTGGATTAATTTTAATTAATCAAGCTTTAACATTTAAAATGTCCCAAATAGGGCTAGAGCAGTGACTAGCTAAAGTGGTGGCTCAGAGGTTATGGCACCTGCCTGGCAGGCGTGAAGACCCAAGTTTGAATCTGAGGACCATGCACACAACAAAGTGTCAGAGCAATGAAGGCCACATGAAAAACTAAATAAAATTGATTCTCTCTTTCTCTCTCTCACTGTCACTTTCTCTTTAAATAAAATAAAATGTTCCAAATGTCTCATGCATGTAAAAATCACAAAATTATTTATTTTCTTTAAAATATTTCAGATGATCATGTAGCTTACTTTTAACGTATATGTTATTTCTTTGGTATTAAGAGAATGAATAGCAAATGAAGTAAAATATGATAATGGGATTGTAAATTTAAGCTTAAGATTGAATGGAAGCATAAGATAAATAGAAATAAAATATATTAAAATGATATATTGGTCTATGTAATGTATTTCTATAAATATTCCATCATCTATGGAACAATGATTAAGTAAAATGATAATTCATATGCATGCCTATGTTCTTCAAACAAAAGTTGGTTTGAGGCCTGGCTGCTTAGTATTCCACATAATTTCTCCTTACAATAGGTTTCACAAATATTTGCATCTGAAATCTTAGACAATGAGGGTCATGTTACTTATTTTACATTTTACTAGACTTCCAGTAAGTTCAGATATATATTTGAGGGTTTTCTTCTTTTTTCTTTTGTAGAAATAAGTTTAACTTTTAAATCTTTGCTTTAATGTGTTTCTTAAAATTGTAATATCACATAAGTCAGAAACAAATATCTATATAAGGCATATAAGCAGTGTCCGTAACTCATTAGGACAGGGCATGTGATTAAGAAGCACATATATATCAATAATTAGCCCTTTAGTAGTGGTCTCTTCAATACCGACCACCTTATACTGTGTGCCTGCCTTATTCATTGTTGCATTTATTTGAACATACCTTTACAATAGCAGTGGTATTATTCTCTTTTCTTTTGTTTTAAAAGAAGCAAAAAAACAGAAGTTTTTACTAGTTTCTTTTTTTTAATTTTTTAATTCATGTTTTTTTAAAGAGAGAGGGACAGACAGAGAGAGGGAGAAATACAGAATCAATTTTATATAGTTTTTCATGTGTCTTTCATTGTTCGAACACTTTGTTGTGTTTGCAGTACTGGGATTTGAACTCGCGTACTAGTGTGTGATAGGCAGGTGCTGTAACCACTG
>PVKS010008058.1:67500-70033 GCA_004027875.1 Aplodontia rufa
TAGTACTCCAATATATGTATATGCCACAAATCCTTTATCCATTCATTTGTTGAAGTGCACTTTGATTGTTTCCACTGTTTAGGTACTGTGAAATGTGTTGCTATGAATAATTTGAAATTCTTAATTATTTTTAACAAAAGATCCTGATTTTTATTTTGAGGGATTTAATACTTACATTTTTTAAAAAAATTAAGAAATTTATTTGTTGAACAATCAAACATGCTTCTAATAAAAAAATATAATATATATAAAATCTGAATATTAGATTTTACTCCCCCAAGAACCCCCCTCCAATTATCCACCCTTATCCCTCCCCCACCCTCCTTCCCAATACATCTCTACAAATGCCTTAGGTTATATGTCCTTACACCTTTTCTGGATTTAAAACATGAGAATTGACCTCCTTTCTCAATGTCCGGGGTCTAGCTCCAGCCTCCACAGATGAGTGAAGACATTTGACCCTTGGTTCTCTGGGTTATGCTGATTTTACTCAGCATAAAATCTTCCATAGCCATCCATTTACCTTCAAAGGCTGCAAATCATTCTTTGTAATTGCTGTGTAGAACTCCAAATACTTAGTTCTAATTAGAGCCATACTCACCTACATAAATTTCTCTTATTTTTTTAACTAAGTGATTTTTTTCTATATTTTAAGGGAGGTTTTGGGTTGTCTCTGTGCAAGGATACACCTATGCATCAGAAAATCACAGCATAAAGCATTAGTAACTAACTGGCATAGAATATCAGTGATATATTTCATAATTTTTTTTGTTTTTTTTTTAAACCTCATATTTCAATTGTGCTTTAGTTACACTCATTGTTTTTGTCTCTAACACTTATAATTTCTTTATGTGAATGAATATTATATAAATATTCTTGAGCATCTGGTAGAAATTGGTTGATTTATCATTTGATCATTAAGATTTGTTAATCTAAATACAGTTACAAGTGCTTGGATGGAATAGAATATTTTTATTATATCAATTTATCTAATTAATTATTCCAGTGCACAAACCACTTGTATTAGAATTTCCTGGATATTTTCACAGACCAGATTAAAGGAAATGTAATTATGAAATGTGTCATAAACAGAGATTACATAGTAAGACAAATTATTCACATATTTTAGATTTATTTTTTTTTCCTGAGAAATATTTGTTTTTTTCAACCAACTTGGTGCAAAAAATAATAGAAATACATTTTGTATGTCCACTATTTGTTATATTAGCAAACCTTTAAAAAAGAGAAAAAATGCTGTAATGTGATCTCAAAATTGCAAGTTACATAGTAACTAATCTTTGAATTACTTATAATATCAAGTATAATTATCAAGTAATTTGTAGGAACATGTAATTCCCCTGTAATTATAGAGCTATTACAGATGCCCTGCAAAATAGGATGCTCATACAGCCTTACCAATCTAGAATCATTGCTTTCTTTTAACATTCACTGACTGTGATATTCATGAATGAAACATCTGACTTCTAAGTGAAAAGCTCCAGATGCATTATGTACAATAGCCATTATTTCAATCAAAAATATGGTTTATTCTCATCATACGTAAAAAGAGATTCCTCCCACCATTGACTGTAAAAACATCCTGAATTACTATTCTCCATGTCTAATTATTATTATATGAAAAATGGCATAAATATACAAAAATGGTTTGCAATCTCATATTTACTCTTATTTTTCCAGACTCTCTTTTGTGTATGCTTTCAAATTGCATCTTATCCATGAATATTTGGAATTGAGTGACCTGGTATATTTTGATAGAAATCCACAAATAAATTAATATGTTTTAAGGAAATTCATTTAATAGAAATGAGACTAATGTACCATGATTTAAAACTGAAAGTTATACCATTTTGAAGTATAAAATAAATATTTATATGTTTTTTTATGATTTATTTTATTTCAAGGAGAGTATATCAAATCTATCATAACCTCTGGTATTCTGAGAAGGACACAGCTCTTATATCTTACTTCATGTGGTCCATTTTTAAATCTTTAATTTCTGTGTCTAGGCATTAAAATCAAAATACTGTGATTACTCTTATAGGCAGTCACCAGCTTCACCCAGGAATACCCTTAATTTCTATACATGTTCTTACTGTTTTTAATCTTAGTTCTTTATTCTTTGGCCAGTTGAGATTTTCTTTATCCTCTTGTGAATCCAACTATATTGCAAAGCTGACTCAAGTCCCGAAACCTGTCACATTGTCAGAAATAGAAGTCTCCATATTGAGCTTCTACAGCTAACAGGAATAAAAATCAAGCACATGGGTTGATTTAAAAGATCTTTTTTTTTCACATTTATTAGAATTATATAGTGATACAGGATACAGATGAGGGGGAAACATTGTCAAAACTGTAGCAATCAATGTGTATAAACTTTGTTATCCAGGGGTAATGCCAACGCATAGATAAACTACTATGGGTTTCATCTGTTGCAGTTTCCCAAAGAAGAACTCATGTGTTAAATGGGTATCTAGTGTAGGAATAACATCGGCTTCTGGGATGGTTCCCCCAT
>PVKS010008059.1:0-16462 GCA_004027875.1 Aplodontia rufa
TACACACACACACACACACACACACACACACACACACACTATGGAATGGAAGGACATATAAGGAACTGGTAATATTGGGTAATATTAATTGTTTCGGGGAGATAAGAATATTCTTTTGCAACTTTGGAATATGGTACCATCTATCATGCAAAGAGTCACTTTGAAGATAAAATAAAAAGGCATACCAGCGGCTGGAGCAGTGACTCGGTGGTTATGGTGCTTGCCTGGCATGCATGAGGACGCAGGTTCAAACCCCAGCACCACATAAACAACAAAGTGTTGGAGCAATGAAAGCCACGTGAAAAACTAAAATAAAATGGATTCTCTCTCTGTCACTATCCCTTTCCTAAAAAAAAAATAAATAAATAAAAGAAAAGAAAAAAGAAAAAAAAAAAGGCAAACCACACAACATTTTAAAGAAATCTGGGGTAGCTAGCTATCCATTTTTCCGTGAATCCACCTCCTCAGCAGTGCCCCCTTGTTTGTGACTGTCCTCTAGAGGTTGCCCAGAGAAGCGCCTTATATGAGTGTTTCTGTGACCCCCCCCCCACATCAGCCTGACTCCACTTAGGCTAGGAGCACAGGCCTCAAAGGACTGCTCACAGGGTGGTTTTCCTCTGGCTAAGCGCCCTTGCTTCATCTGGCAACTGTGGTTCCTGTGAAGTTGGCAGTCAGTGGTTATAGTGGGAAGCATCAGGGCCTGAGGGAACTGCAGCACTATTGAAATCTCTTAGAAACAGAATTGCGTATTGAAACAGAATTGAGTAGTAGGTCTGCAATCACTAATGAAATGCTGATATTTTAAAATTAACATTTAGTTGTACAAGTTCCAGGGTTTCACTGTGACATTTACATAGATGTATAACTGATATTTCTTAATTACTTAATTTTGGTCACAAATATAAAGTTGTGGAATGCAGTTTTTTTTTGTTTTTTTTTAAGGGAGAAACAACTTTATTTAGTTTTTCACATGGCCTCAGTTGCTCTAACACTTAGTTGTGTACGTGGTGCTGGGGTTTGAACTCAGGTCCTCACGCTTGCCAGGCAAGTGCTGAAACCGCTGAGCCACCACTCCAGCCCCGGAATGCAGTTTTTGACAACAAAAAATTACATAATAATCATGATGTTGGATTTTAAATCCTGGAACTCTCAAAACACACAGAAGGTAATTTGTACTCTCATATTCTCACTGCACACCACAGCTGAATAATGAAAAAAGAAAAAATAAAATTTTGAACTATGTAATGTTTTGAAATTTTAAATATATATTATAATTTAACAGTATAATACACAGATTTCCACCATCATGCACTGTTAATATTTTTCATATTTATTTCAACTAATTTTCTAAAAAATTAAAACTTTTTTTCTGATTAGAAAATTGACATATTATTGACAATTTTGAAAATATGAAAAGTTTAATATTATTGGTAGGGTTAACTAAAGCAATATAGAATTGACTAAATTTTTAAATCAATGCTAATATACATGACTTTCAAGTCTTCTCTATAAAAGTTCACTTAATCCTGTTTTAATTGATATTAAATTTTTTGAAGATCATTATAGGAATTTTTTTAGTAGTGGTTTAAAGGAAGAACAAGCAATCTATTTCATGGCCATTGTTTTTTAATTGTCATTACTGAATAGCATTAGGTGTCTAGGAGCACACAGATTGGTTTAGGTACTCTGTAAATCAAGTTAAAGGTACACTGATTTTCCAGAACATAAGCTCTCACTGGTGTTTCTCTATATGATCATTAATACTACTGCTCATCAATGCTAATGCTCATCACAGTTCTTCTTAGATGTTGTGTCTTCTATGAACTCTCAGTGCTGGATCCTTGCATTCCCCTGGGTTGGTTGTCACCTGTATGCAGGTATACTGGATCACAATTTCTAACTCTTTGAGCTCCAGGCTTGCTGGCTCTTTCCATTTGGTTACTCACCGGGTGCATCAAATGCAATGTTTTTAAAAGTGAAGTCATGATTGCCCCCAACTGCTCCTTTATCAGTGCTCACTGTCACCTACTTAATCAACCAGGAAGCAGGAAGCATCATATGATATTCTCCCTCCTTGCTGTCACATTGAGACAGTTTAGGAGAGAGAGTAAAATGGCTAGGTAGTCAGGACCATGGGCCCCATTCAACCACACCTGGAAGCTGGCCAGTAGAGAATGATTGACAGGTATGCTCAGGGCCTTCATATGCAAATGACCATGAGGCTCACCTGTGGGAGCAACTACTTTGTCCCAGAGGCGGGAAAACTAAGAAGTGGGGGTGGACACAGATGGGAACTTGGGAAGAGTTGCTGCCTGTTTTGCATAGATTTTAACCAATGACTTTGGTACTAAGTTTCAATGCCTGTTTTGCTAGAGTTTAACCAATGATCCAATGATGCTGGTGCTTTTCTCACTGTCTGCTTTACATGAATATTAATCAAGGCTCACACCCCAAACCAACATAATCCCTGGCCTAACCTACATTAGAAGGCGTCTTATTTCCAGGTATTATTCTTCAAATTCCAGAGACAAGAACCCAGAAGATTGGTGCTGAATTCCCGGGATGAATTTCCACACCAAGAGCTGCAACACGCAGCTTTTAGCAGGGTTACTGCTAACACTATTTTGGCTGCAGAAACCTGCAGCCAGCCCAAATTCCCAGGTTTAACTGGGAATAGCTGCAAACACTGAAAACGGGCTACTTTGGCCACAGAATTCTGTAGCCAGTGGGAGCAAGAATCTGGCCTCATCTCAAAACCCCCCCATCAACATCACATTTCTAAAGTCTGACCAATTTTACTACCAAAGTATTGTCAAGTCTCCTGTCCGGCTCTGGCCCTAGACAATTCTTTGCACTAGTTCAATCATTTACTTAGTGATTCTGCCTGTCACCTGTCTTGTCTCCCTCTGAATCATCCCCAGTGTAACTAGAATGATGGATCCAAATGCAGTTCTAGAGAGAAACTAACACTTCAGGTCACACCGCTTGATCTATGAAAACACATGAAATCAAATAATCCTATGATAACTTCTGGCATATTAAAACTTTTTTTTTTAAATATATGGAGGAAAGGGCTGGGGATGTGGCTTCATGGTAGAGCACTTACCTAGCATGTGTAAGGCCCTGGGATCAATCCCCTGCATCATTAAAGAGAGAGAGTCAGACAGATAGACATTTGTAATCAATAAATAGAAGTCCATTAAGGCAGTTTCTGACTTAAAAATGCCTGATATATATATACATCTCTTACCTGGGGAGGGGTGTTTCATTCAAGAATTCAACCCCTGCAGTTTCCTACTGAGATAGGGGCCTCAACATTGAACAGTTCCAGGGACACTGAAACCTGTGTGAGGGGGCACCCTGTAATGGGAAGGTGCCCCTGGAGTTGACAGCAGTGTGTACTGTCCTCTGTGCTAGAAGGGCCCCTTCCCATCCTTTGTTTTCCATTTCCTTCCCCTGCTGAGGACAATTGGAATCTCTGCCCCCTCCTGATACTTCTGGGGGAACTTGTATGATTCCTATTACCAATTAGGCCACCAGGACCCTCTTCAACTGCTTTGGGTAGACCCCGTAAAGCAATGGCAACTGAGTGGGCTGGGTGGGGAGATTGGGAGTTGGTCCCACGTAGGGGACCCAGAATTCATTGCCTTAGGAAATAATGCTATCATTCTGGTTATGGTTTATACTATTATTAATTCCAAAATTAAGCCAGGCATGGTGGAGCATGCCTGTATTCCCAGCTACTTTGGAGGCTGAGGCAGGAGGATCCCAAGCTCAAGGCCAGCTTGGGCAACTTAGTTAGATCCTGTCTCAAAATGAAATAAAAATTTAAAGGGGCTGAGGATGTAATTCAGTGGTAGAGCACTTGCCTAGCTAGCACAAAGCCTTGGGTTCCATCTCCAGCACTGAAAAACAAACAAAACAAAACAAAGAAGAACCCCAAGACAATAAAAAGTTCAAAGTTGCTAAATAGGACTTTGAGAGTCAGTGTGGAAAACTGAGGTACTACATAGGTACCACGGCTGTGGGGGAATGTTACAAGGGAATATCTGGAATGTGATCAACTGATATTTGAACCCAAATAAATGAATCTTAGAACTGTGTTAATGTTTAACTTGAATTATTTTTCAAAAAAATCTCCTCTGCAGGCACTGCCTCCTTGAGCTGTAGCACGAATTGTCACTCACGCATGCATTTTCAGATATTTTCTCCATCATCCCAGAGCGACAAACGTGGCTTGTTTTCACAGGTTGTCATATTCTTGAAATTCCACTGAGACAAGACACAAAATATTTTGGGGGAGCAGTGTAAATAAAGCTACCTATCTGAAATCAGTTTCTGATGTGATTTCTCTTGCCCCTGTGTTCCAGCCTTGCTGGATTTCTTGCCATTTCTTGAAAACACCAAGGTCATGTGTATTACCAGAGTCTGGAATGTACTTCCCAAGATTTTTGCTTGGCTCTCTCCATAGGTGCATTTGTTCTGTCTCAAGACAAACCACAATACTTACTCAATTTAAAATAGCCCCATCATGGGGGCCAGGGCAGAGCTCAGTGGTGGAATGCTTGCCTAGCATATGTGAGCTCTGGGTTCCATCCCTAGCACTGTTGTGGGATTCTCGCACAGAGAGATAGAAGCAACATTTATTCATATTGGCAGTGGCCCAAAGATTAATATCCCAAGGCTGGGCCCCGAATGCTGCTGCTGATGCTTTGATGCTCTCTGCTGGTTCCTCTCTATGTGTTAATTCCTTTATCGCCCATATATGCTAACATGATCATAGCATACATTTTGATTGGATATTCAGGCTGCAGGATTGCAGCAGAGTTGTGACTGTGCACCTGCACTGAATGTGCCCCCTTATCTTCCCTGCATTCCAGGAGTCTTTTGTATTGGGGGAGAGCCCCCTACCACAGCACCACTAAAAAAAAATAAAATAAGAAAAGCCTTATCCTGTTTGTTATATGGCGGCAAAGAAAGAATTATCCTCGAGGAGTGAGATGTCATTAAATGAGTCAGGGCACAGAAAGCGCTAAGCATGATGACTACGTCTTGTTTCGATACTATTAAACTCATGGCTTTGGAGTTCTCATTTGCAGGTACTCATACGTAGCTTTGCTTCCTAATACGCTTCCAGTTTCAAAAAATGTTGCCAGTAGTGTTTGGGTTGTTTTAATGGATTCTAAAGTTGGATCACTGGTGGCTATTTGTTCCAAATTTCCAGCTTCCATCACCTCTGAATAATCCTGCTTGAATGATCCATTATTTTCTATTTATTGACCATTTTAATTAAGTCTACAATCAGGCATTTTCCCAAGTGTGGCTGGTAGAGCATCAAGTGCTTAGTTGAGAGAGAGAGAGAGAGAGAGAGAGAGAGACTATTTGTAGGGCTTCATCACTAAGAATGTTCCTCTTGATTTTTTTGTTTGTTTTTTTGCTTGAAGTACCGGGGATTGAACTCAGGGCCTCATGGATTCCAGGCATGTGCTGTCTCACTGAACTACATCCCAACCCCCAGCCCCCCCCAAAAAAAATTCCTATTAGGTCAGATTCAACATCACCAGTAATCAGGGAAATGCAAATGAAAATCACAAATATCGTCTCTCAATTGTTACAATGGCAATTATCAAAAAGACAAAATGCAGGGCTGGAGAGGTAACTCAGCAGAAGGGCTCTTGCCTTGCGTGTGTGAGGACCCAGGTTTTTTTTGTTTGTTTGTTTGTTTTGTTTTTTGCTTCGGAAGATGAGAGCTTATTAAGCACCTGGCAGTCTCTCCTCCACTCCCCCTCCAGGGCACTTTGGGCCTCTGCTCAGGAGAAGAGGAAAATTAATCCTGGGGGAATCTCAGTCTTGACCTTGCAGTCTAAAGGATCTCATTGTTCTTTTAATCCAGATCAGAAAGCTTGAGATTCTTATGTAGACACCTGGTGGCTTCCCATTCTCTTCTCCAAAGGACACAATGCCCTGGGCCACATTGTTACACCGAGGTGGCCCCCAAAATCTCCCGGTGGACAGAAAGTAGAGGCCCTGAGCTGGCTAATTCTGGCTCCTGCCAACCCCTGCAGCCGAGGGAGGGCCCTGTTACAGGGCTGTGTGTGAAATTGGGCCAGGGCAAGCCTTGTTGCCTCCTCAGTCCCTGGCTCCTGACTACTCCCTCCAGCTGAATGAGGCTTCTCCTCTCCCAAAAGTCTCTCCATGCAGTGAATGTGGGGCAGTCAGTCTCCCTCGCCCCCAAGCCCATAGACTGAACTGGTGAAAGGCTGAGTACATGGGGTATGGCTAGTTCCCTTTGCCGTGGGTGAGGACCCAGGTTTGATCCATAGCACCACATACACAACTAAGTGGAAGAAAAACAAAAACCGGATGAAAAAATAAAATAAAAAATTAACTCTCTCCCTCTCATTTGCTCTCTCTCTCTCTCTCTTTAAAAAAAAAGACAAAAATATAACAAGTATTGGTGAAGATGTGGAGTAAAGGTAACTTCTAATTAGTATAGCTTTTATAGAAAACAGTGGAATTTTTTAAAAAATTGAAGTAGAATTAAATATGTAGTATTGTTGGTAGAACTACCAACAATGCCACTTGTAGTGTATATCAAAGGACATGAAATCAGTATGTCGAAGAGAAATCTGCATTTCCAAGTTCATTGCAGCATTATTGAGAATATCCAAGATACAGCATCAACTGGAGTGGACGGAAGAATGAGTGAAGTGTGGAATGTAAACACAATGGAATGCTATTCACCCACTGGTGAAGGACATCATGCTGAGTGAAACATGGAAGCACAGAAAGACAAAGGCTGCCTGGTCTCACGTATGGAATCCAACAAACGTTGAACTCACTCGAAGCAGTGAGAAGAATGGTGGTGGCCAAGAGATTGGAGGGTGGGGAGGGTTGGGGAGATGTCAAACAGCACGAAGTTTCCAGTATGCAGGATGAATAAATTCTGGAGATCTAGTGTACAGCATACTAATTACAATTAATAATAATATACTGCATGCTTGAAAATCGCTGAGAGTACATTGATTATTTCTCATTACAGACTAATAAGTATGTGAGGTGATGAATGTAATTAGCCTGATTTAATCATCATGTAATGTGTATAGATATTAAAACATCATATCTTATGCACCATAAATATACACAATGATTGTCTGATATACCATTAGAAAGCTAGGAAAATAAGTACATAATAAAGTATAGACACACACATGCAGAACAACCGCATCACTTTCACTTAGAAAAAAGTTTTAAAAAGCCAATCAAATCTAGCAATATATTAAAGAACCACTCTAACCAAGTAAAATTTGATTTAGGAATTCCAGAACTGTTTAAACACTAGAAAAGCATAACTATTAAATACTTGAAGGAGAATAAAAATATAATAATAATTAGTGCTAAAAAATTCAATTACCTGTTTTTCCTGTTTTAAAACTCCATTTAAGCTAGAGTGAATCTTCTAAATATGTCTGTTGAGGTTTGGATGAAAAGTGTATCTCAGAAGTTTGTATGCGGGGCTGGAGCGGTGGCTCAACAATTACGGCGATTGCTTGGCACATGCGAGTACGTGAGTTCAAACCCCAGCACCACGTACCCAACAAAGTGTCGGAAAAATGAAAGTCACATGAAACGCTAAACAAAAATTGCTTCTCTTTTTCTCTCTCTTTCTCTCACTGTCTTTCTCTCTTTAAAGAAAAAAAAAAAGAAGAAGAAGACGTTTGTATGTGATGATGTGAGGCTGAGGAGAGATGATTGGGTCATGAGAGCCTTAACTCAATCAGTGAGCTGCCCCATAGGGATGAACTGGTGGCTGTAGGCTGGCAGGGTGTGGCTGGAGGAGGTGGGAGGTTGCGGGCCGTGCCTTTAAGGCAGAAGCCTGGTATCTGGTGTGGAGTCCCTCTCTGCTCTCTGGATCCTCGCCTTCTGCCACGATGCTCAGCCTCGCCTCCAGCCCTGAGCAGTGGAGCCAGCCTTCTGCGGACTAAGACCTCTGAAAGCATGAGCCCCCAAATAAACTTTTCCTCCTAAAATTGTTCTTGTCAGGTCTTTCAGTCGTAGTAGCAAAAAGTTGACTGAAACAATGTCGAAGTTATTTCCTCAACATCAAGAGTAAACATTTTAAATACAGAAACATTAAAAGCCTTTTCATTAAAACTGGCTACCACTAACAGCCAACACTGATGGGAGTATTACAGATAATGCTGCCAAATAAGAGAAATATTCAGTCTACAAATGAACAAACAGCCTTCTGCTACCCTTTTCTATTCTGTTTATAAGTGAACTCAGATTCTTCATAAGATGGGATCTGAAAGCAGCACATATTAATGTCTTATTACCAAAGCCAGTCATGAGCTTTCTCTATTTACAGGGACAGCTGAATGTGATCGAAAGAAGACAGGCCAGGCGCCCAGGGCCAGGCCTTCAGGAGCTGAACTGCGAGACATTCCTAACCTTCCAATCCTTTAAAAATAGCAAGTGCAGATCCAGCCCCACGTTTACTTATCAGATGCAGCATCAGCCCTCAAATTCAGACTGCTATATTATACTGTAATTGCTTCAGCTAGTTAACTTTGTCACTAGACTGATGACCAAAAGAAAGTGACATTTATTAGCAAAGCCTCAAGCCCCAAAATGGGATATCCAGAGTACCCAGAGCAGGATACAGGGCGACCTCATAATTTTGCCTCCTGGCCACAAAGCGATTTAATCCAGGTTTTTTTCCAAATACATTTCCTTAAGAAATTAGATCATTCATTACAATTAATTTGGCAAGCAAAGACAGGCAGCTGCTCAAGCATGATCCCAAATTTTCTAACAAATTGAATAAACACTAACTTATTTGTTGATAGGATTATAGAATAGCAAAATTGCCTGTTCCTCAACATGAAAAATTAAGATCCAAATTATTTCATTGTGGTTTATTTCTGTTACAAGTTAAATGAAATGGAAAATCTATTGTTCAGAAACTAAAACAAAAATCATTAAAAAAAAAGACCATTTAAATATAGTTTGAAACTTCTACCTGCAAGTTGTGATCTTCATGTGTTCCCCGCTTTATATCTCTCTAATACTGGCACCCACATTCTACTTTCTTTCTTTTTTTAAAAATGCATTGCTGGGGATCAAACACAGGGCCTTCTACATGCTAAGCAAGTACTCGACTGCTGAGCTACATTCTCAGCCTTTCCACAGCCTACTTTAAATCATGCTTCCCTTCCTAGATATTTAGTCTGAATTTATCTCCTCCATGTAATAGAAAAAAAAATTAATGGAATCTCACTAAGTTCCTGAGGATGGCCTCAAACTTACAATACTGCCTCAGCTTCCCAGCTAACCGGAATTATAGCTCCTGTCACTACAACCAGCCAACTAGAATTTTGTTTTGTTTTGGAGATAGAACCCAGAGGTGCTTTATCACTGAACTACAACCCCAGTACTTTGTTATTATTATTTTTTTGAAAGAGAGGGACAGAGAGAGAAAGAAAAAAATCAATTCTATTTAGTTTTTCATGTGGCTTTTGTTGTTCCGACACTTTGCCGTGTACATGGTGCTCAGGTCTTAACCCTCATCCTCGTGCTTGTCAGGAAAGTGCTGTAACTGCTGAGCCACCGATCCAGCCCCCACAATACTTTTTAAAAATTAATTAATTATTTGTTCAGAAACTAAAACAAAAAACATATTTTATTTTGAGATGGTTCTCACTAAGTTGCTGAGGGTCTCACTAAGTTGCGAAGGCTGGCCTCAAAACTGTGATCCTCCTTACTTCAGCCTCCCAAGTCACTGGGATGACAGGTGTGCACCACCAATCCTAGCTAGAAATCTTTTTTTAAAAAGAGGGACAGTGAGAGAGAGAGAGAGAATCAATTCTATTTAGTTTCTCACGTGGCCTCCGCTGCTCTGACACTTTGTTGTGTACATGGTGCTGGGGTTTGAACCCACGTACCTGCACGTGCCAGGCAAGTGCCACAACCGCTGAGCCACTGTTCCACCCCTGGAAATCTTATTATTACTATGATAATTTTTCTCCAGTACTGGGAATTGAACCCAGGGCCTTGCAAATGCTCGGTAAGTGCTTTACCACTGATCTATAACATTGAAGTGGTGTTATAGATTTCATGAAGACCTCGTCGTACATTTCCATTATTTGCAACAGCTTTTAAAAATTCCAGGGAAGAGCCCAGGATGTTTAGATTTCTTGTTTTGTTATTATTTAAGTTTAAAGGAAACTAATGTGCAGAAAGGGCACCTTTGCCTCAGAACACCTTGTGTGCAGCTGGGGAAGAAGAATGCTCCTTTCAGGGTGTTATTTCCATGACAAGCCTGTCCTCACTGCCTCTCCTCCCTGCCTGTCCTCCCTGCCTGTCCTCCCTGCCTCTCCTCCCTGCCTCTCCCCCTTGCTCCCCTTCAGGCAAGGCAGAGGCTCTTGCATGCAGATTGCAGGAGCAAAGCTCGGCTCTTCCTCAGCCTTCCTGCAGGTTCTTCATCGGGCTTTAGTTCCCTGCTCAGCAATGAATAGCAAGGAGTGACACACCAGGGAAGGGCCTTGGGAGTCCAGCTCTGCATTGGCTGAGCCATGAGGTGAGTGGGCAAGAAAGTGCTAGATCTGGGTTGGGACCAGAGTGGAGGAAGATCTAGTCCAACTCAGCAGACCAAGGGCTTATATTTGGGGGAATTACTGTATACTGTTAAGTCTCATATAACTTCTATGTCTTTATTTTTTCAAATTTATTGAAAGGTGAGGAGTATAATTCTACTTTTTGAGTTGGCATATTCTCACCTACAACCCCTTGTCATTAAGACATATAGTTCATGCCCCTCAAGACTCTGGATCAAGATGCGACTGGAAATCATTGCTTGCTGTCCTGCAGATGCCTGTACCCTGGATCCTGGCAGGTGGAAGAAGATGTGAGGCCCTGTTGGGACAGTAGACTCGCTTTATTTGGAGGTGGCAGCAGCCCCCAGCCCCTTTGGCCCCTTGAACCTTTCCAAGGGCCTTTTTTCAAATGCAGAAAAGCAGGCACAATGCCTACAGGTTACATAAGCAAGCACATGCTCACAAGCAGATGTTCATGACCTTGAGTACAGATGCTGAATCAGGGTGTTCATGTCCTTGACTATACACTAGAAACAGCCTGCCAGAAGCCTCAGCGAGGGAGCCTACCTCTAGCCATCTTGGACGTGCCCTACGCTTGCCTTTTACTTTCAAGAATACTGGCCAAGATGGGGGTCAGTGGGAACAAGATGACTGAAATTCTGAACAAGCACCTAAGTGCAATAGTAGATGTCTCCATCATGACATTTTGAATTATGTATGTTTAACCATTTTTTAATCTGTTTTATGTTATTCCTAAAAAAAATAATAAAACTAAATGTCAAATATTTTACCGTAAATTATTCTCAGCCAAACAACTCTTTTTGCACTGCTTCTCCTTACCACCTGTCTAGGCTCCAAGAACATTAAGGTCAAATTACTGCAACCACACAGTGATCTATAGCAGCAGTTCTCAATCTTGGTTGCACATTAAAACCATGTGGAAGACTTTTGAAACTACCCCTGCCTGAGTCCCTCCCAAATATTCTGATTTAAAGGGCAGAAGGTAGAGCCTGTATTTGTGGAAAGTTAAACAAATGGGTGGTTCTAATGTGAAGCAAAGGCTAGGACCCTCAGAACCATGGCAACTGGTCCCTGAACTTGAGAACATAATATCACCAAGGCCCCCTCCCCTGACCTAGTGAAGAGGAAAAACAAACACTGATTTTCCCTCTCACACACTCACATTCAACACACTTCCGACATCAGGTGTGTGGGTTTTCAGTTGAATTCTGACAATAATCAGAGTAAGTGCAAATCCCACAGATTAAGAACTTAGGCCCACAGGACTGTCCAATACCCATTGCGGAGAGTAGGTCCCAACTTATGCTGGACTTGGCTACAAATCAGTCTCCCAACGATTTCTTTCTTGAGTTTGATAATTTTTGTAGAATAGATCATAGAACCCAAGAAAATAGTTTACTTGCTAGCAGCGATTTATTGCAAACCATATATTAAAGGATACAAGTGAAAGGCAAATAAAGATACATAGGGCTTGGTACACAGACACCTCTACCTCACAGAATTAAGGTGTGTCACCTTCCTAGCACGCAGTTGTATTCTACAACAGGAAGCTCTCGTGACCACCAAAAGTAGTCACCTCATCGGAACAAAGGATACTCCTGCCACCCAGGAAATTCAAGGGATTGGAACTCAATCTCAGGAACCGTTTGTTAAAGATCAAGTATTAGATCAAGAGTGCACCTATCATCCCTATCGCTCAGGAAGTTACAAGCGTTTCAGGAGTTCTGTGCCAGGCACCGGAGATAAAGACCAAATATTTATATATTATTAAATCACATCTAATCAATCAGAATTTCTCTCGTATGAAACCCAGGAATCTGTGTCATTTTGTTTTGCAGTGCTGGGAATGGAACCCAGGACTTTGTGCATGCTAGTTGTTGTAGTCAGCTTTCGTGTCACGGTGACCAGAATATCTGACTCTTACAACTTTGACGAGGGAAACTTTATTTGGGTTTCATGGTTTCAGGGGTCTCAGTGCACTGATTATCAGCTGCATTCCTCTGGGCCCAAGATAAGACAGCACATCATTGGAAAAAGGCCTGGTGGAAGAAAGCTGCTGAGCCCCTGGTGGGACCAGGAAGCAGAGAGATAGATGTTAGATAGATAGACAGACAGACAGATAATCGATAGATGATAGATAAATAGATGATAGATAGATGATAGATAATAGATAGATAGATGATATATAGATAGATGATAGGGGAAGGAAGGAAGATAGAGTAAGCTAGAGGGAAGATGACTCTTTCAGGGCACTCCTTCAGTGACCTACCTCCTTCCCCCACCTGCCTACATTTATCACCCAGTCACTCAAACTAGGATGGATTGATTAGGTTACAGTTCTCATGATATGATGCTTTCACATCTGAATATCCCTGCATTACCAGGAGCTTTTGACGGGACACTTCACAATCAAACCATGATACCAGGCACGCACAGCCCAGAATCTGTAGCTCTAAATGATCCAAGTGAACTACAGACATGGCAGGAATCATCAGAACACACCCTTTCCACTTTTCCACCACAAGGCCCTCACGAGAAGTCAAGCAGACACCAGTGTCATGCACTCGGATTTCCAGAATCATGAGCCAAAATAAACTTTTTTTCTTTTATAAATTACTCAGTGTCAAGTATCCTATTACAGCAACAGAAAACGGTCTAAGATAGGATCAGAGTCTTTGTTAGCTCTGACCCTTATTTTCCCCCTCAGATCCATCAGTATCAGTAGCTCCTTCCCTAATTCCACAGGGAGCCACCTATTCCTCACTCCACCCCTGATCCCCAGGGATACAAATTAGCAATGGTATGAGGCTCAGGGATGTGGTGAAAATTGATATTTTACAGATTACTTGGTGGTCTAGAAGCCTGACAGTTTAGTGACTTTTTTCCCCAACACCACACCAAAGTCTACTCCTTATCTACAGAGATTCAGACTCCACAGCCTCTATCAGAACTATCCGCGACTCAAGGAATAATTCAAAGCACCACATCTGCCATTCTTTGAGGAGTAAATTGAGCCATGGAATGAGATGAGGTGTATCTGGTCACAGGAGCAGGAAGGCAAGAAGCAGAAGCAAGAAACAGAAAGAGAGAAGCTTGGGTGCATGCAGCCCAGCTGGTATTGACACTGAGCATTGCACAGGCAGCGGTATAACTGATAGCTACCTCCAGCCCATCGCCCAGGACTCGCTCAGGCTCCTTTACAGAAAGGGAGCCCTGTGTTCCCACGGGCCTCGCCCTCCCATCCAGCAAGAGCAGCAGCCAGGTGCTCCCAAGCAGCAGCTCCACCACCTCATACACCCACTGCTCCCCTTGACCAGCCTCAGCTTCCCCGCAGCTGACATCTTTGCTGATGACCACCTTTGCATATCTAGTCCATGCGAAAATCCCTTCCACACATATTATCTCGTGTCCCTTGAGTAATGGCCTCCTCTGCCTCTTCTTCACTGATTTCCTTTACAACATGGAACTTGCCAAGTGTGCATGATTTCTGTTCTTTTCCTTGTCCCTCTACAGAGTCTTCATGTCTTCCTGTTAATGCTTTCCTGACCTGCAGCTCACTCAAATACCATCACTACTTTCCTTCCCCTTGGCAGAGTATTCTGAAGGAGAATAAACTAGGATCTAGTAGTCTTCTTTATGCTGATTCAATTGCAGAATCGAAGCACATTCCATCAATCTAACATAACAGGGGAAGAGTCATGTCTGCTGACGTGACACAAATTCTGTCAGACAGTGATTGAAAAGAGCACACAATCTGCTCTCTTATAATTAAAACACACTGTAGAGCATTTCACATACAGTTCAATTTCGCAAATACAGCATAAATTCTATGAGCACCAGCAGAGAGGCATATTTTTATCTACAGTAAATCAATGCTATTTCCCAAGTAATTTTCAAGGGCTATAAACCTCCAAACTCCTAGGCAAATTTGACTGCAACATTTTACTTATTAAGAAATTTCTCCATTATAAATGAAGTTCATTATTAGATTCCACAATAATTACCCTATGACAGTCTATAATCAAGTGGCACAGGGGATAATACAGAGCCCGTATGTTTGATGTAAATTCTCAAGCACACGACTATAATTTCACACGATAACAACTTAAATTGACAGGCAGTTGAAAATAGACTGGAAGCTACTTGAAAAATATGATTCCTAGCCAGGCACCATGTTGCACACCTAAAATCCCAGCTACTCAAGAAGCTAAGATGGGAGAATAGCAGGTATAAGACTAATCTGGGCAATTTGGTGAGACCCTGTTTCAAAATAAAACATAAAAAATAAAAAAAAACGATGTTCACTTTTCAATTAGTGTGGAGAGAACAAGCGAAACATCTTGCATTGCTGTGGGCTGGTACACAGTAGCCACTCTGTAATAAATTATCATATAACGTATTGAAGCTATGTGCTAGCCAGTGCTGAATCATTTCATTCTTCCTGGTATTAGGAGCCTACACTCTTTCTGGGACAAAAACGATTTCTTTTCTTTCTTCATTGTTATTATTTTGTATTGGGGATTGAGTGCAGCAGCACTCAACCACTGAGCCACATCCCCAGCCCTTTTGATTTTGAGACAGGGACTCACTAAATTGTTTAGTGCCTCGCTAAGTTATGGAGGCTGGCTTTGAACTTGCAATCCTCCTGCCTCAGCCTCCTGATTGGCTGGGATTATAGATGTGCGCCACTGCACCTGGCTACAACATCTACTTCTTCAAGGATCAGAGGGGTTAATTCCCTTCTCTGAATGTTGAGTGTTCACAGGTAAGCTTTCTTTTCAGTTCTGCCTATAATAATAGAACTTTGGGCAAGTTTTCTAGATTTCACAGATTAAACAAGAAGGTTCAACCGGAAAGTCATAATTCCACCCTTCACTGTTCCATCACTTATGCTACTTTAACACACACTGGCCCATCTACCCCTCTTAACCCTATTCATTCCCTCTTTCTCCCTCATCCTCACCCTCATGCCCTTTCTTCCCCACTCCAAAATGGATAAAACTAAATTCTTCAAACACTGTTAGCAATACAGACCCACAGTGGGCCTGAGTTCTATACGTGAACTCTGAGAAATCGAAGAGCAGAATTCCTAATCTGATTCATGGGATTTTATAGCTATTACAGAAGCTACAATTACCAGGGAGTGGTAAAATTGTTAATAGGATGATTGTGGGAGAGGTACTCGTGGCAGAGAGGACGTGGGAAGGTGGTGAGAAATGAAGGTGAAATTTGCCTGGATGATATGTAGTACAGATCCCTGGGCAGCAGGAGAGCACTGGCTCCCTCCAGAAGATTGTCCAAGTTTAGGAGAAGGTAAGAGAAAAAGCCAAACTGTTATCTAGAAACGCCATTTAGCCTAATTTACATTGGTGGAAATGTAAATTAGTGATGTAAAACAGTGTGGAGATTCCTCAGAATATTGAAATAGAACTACAATATATTGTACATTTGAAAATTGCCAAGAGGAGGCGCTTTCCTGTATTTTGATTGTTGCATTATAATTGTACACAGTGTTGGGATTTATTGTTAGCTATCGTACATGCACACAATATAACAATATAATTTATCATTCCTACTATTTCCCTTTTCCTCTTCCTCCCCCTGGTCCCTTTCCTCTATTCTCCTGATCTCCCTTCAGTTTTCATGAGATCCCATACACATATTTTTTCCTCCCCCCCTTCAGCTTCCAAATATAAGAGAAAGCATATGAAAGATGACTTCCTCAGTTTTGCATACTTCACTTAACATGATGTTCTCCAGTTCCATTGATTTTCTCGCAAATGACATAATTTCATTCTTCTTTATGGCTGAATAAAACTCCATTGTGGGGGCTGGAGCGGTGGCTC